>JAWZYV010015353.1:0-59652 GCA_038373885.1 Cheiracanthium punctorium
CTGTAGGCACTGGGCAGTTGCCCCGTTTGCCCTGCCGGTAATATGGCACTGCTAATAAAAAACCCATCCCCGTTAAAACACATCTTTTATGAACGTTCATCAAATTTGAGGACGCTAGACAATTAATGTCCATTCTCTTTCACAGATGGCGCCATCACCACACTTTGCAAGTGAAAATCCAGCTTAAGCCAACCTTGCTGTTAGGTTGAGCCTGTAGGTAATGTGCAGAAATTTGTATACAGCCCCAATGCAGATAAAAAGCCTTTATTAAGAAAGTGCGATTCCAGAAAAATCTGCAGGTGTTAAAAACCGTTCATTAGTGACCACCTGAAGGCCGACTAAAACATGCGGTATTCTCAAAAGAATTTAGCACAAAAGTTGCGTCAGGAGCTTAATAAAAGCAAGTCTCAAAAATATACGGAATTGAACAGAATAAGGGATAATGTTGGAAGGAATGGAATTCATGCACGTGCAAAAGTCATTGATATCATAGAAAAGTGTACTTCAGCTAAATGTCAGGACAGGAAATTTATTAATAATTTTAAGCGTTGCGCTCGGAAGAGTTAAAAGAAATCTTGGTGAAAGTCGAACATATAAATTTCATCTTTTGGCGTTCTTTGAAAAGAGTGGGAAAAACGAATGCCCGCTAGCTAGAAATCATTTTTGTGTATCGCGGGACGCCTTGCAGTTTTACAAAAAGAGCAACCGCGACAGAAGCGGGAGCCATTGAATGCCTGACCTTTGTGGTCAAGACGTTGCGGGAAGCTTTTGATGTTGGTCGGTGAGAATTCGTAGGCAAAGCTTCAGAAAAGGAAAACATATAATAAACATCAAGGGGAGAAAAATTGAAAATAAAATTTAAGAAAAACATGGAGGTGTTGACGATAAGGCTGTAAAATCCAATGAGAAAGTGTGAGATTTGAGGAATGACCAATGGCAAGTTAGAGAGAGGTAAATTTCGGGCAAAAGAGTTAGTAACTGGTCGGTTTAGGAGAATTAGGAGCCACAGAGTGGCTAAACTAATTATTTACGAGTTTAGGGAAAAAAATGGGGGACGAAGATTTGAGCAAAACTGGATTGCACAGCCAGAGAAGATAGATTTGCAGTAGATTTTCAGTAGATTTTCTCAGATTTGCTGAGATTTCAGCAGATTTTTGCAGATTTCCACATTTTATTAGATTTTTCCAGAGTTTTACATACGTGATAGTGGATATTTATATAAATAAGTGTGTTTAGAAAATAAATCTAAAATGATCATCACTGCTCTGCACCGGATTACAGGTAACTTCCAATTGCCATCCTTTTCATATTGAGTGACTTATTTTTAATAATTAATAATATTGTTTATTATTGCTAAAGTAGTTAGAAGGTGTTTTTGGTAAACAATAATAATTTAATTGTTCTAATTAAGCCATTTTCGAGACCAGTTTAAATTTTTTGTAAATGTAAATAAGATTTTTATATTTAATAAATGTTTGTTATAGTTAATATTTTAAATCCATTTATTTCTTTCCTCAGAAAACACAACGCAATTATCACATTTTATTTTATACTTATTTAGAACAGTTTAAATAACTTTATGAGTTAAAATAAATTACCGATGGGTCTTTATAACAATGAATCCAATTATTTCATATCTTATTTCACGGCTAAACCTTAGTTTGGCCATTGGTCATTCCTCAAATCTCACACTTTCTCATTGGATTTTACAGCCTTATCGTCAACACCTCCATGTTTTTCTTAAATTTTATTTTCAATTTTTCTCCCCTTGATGTTTATTATATGTTTTCCTTTTCTGAAGCTTTGCCTACGAATTCTCACCGACCAACATCAAAAGCTTCCCGCAACGTCTTGACCACAAAGGTCAGGCATTCAATGGCTCCCGCTTCTGTCGCGGTTGCTCTTTTTGTAAAACTGCAAGGCGTCCCGCGATACACAAAAATGATTTCTAGCTAGCGGGCATTCGTTTTTCCCACTCTTTTCAAAGAACGCCAAAAGATGAAATTTATATGTTCGACTTTCACCAAGATTTCTTTTAACTCTTCCGAGCGCAACGCTTAAAATTATTAATAAATTTCCTGTCCTGACATTTAGCTGAAGTACACTTTTCTATGATATCAATGACTTTTGCACGTGCATGAATTCCATTCCTTCCAACATTATCCCTTATTCTGTTCAATTCCGTATATTTTTGAGACTTGCTTTTATTAAGCTCCTGACGCAACTTTTGTGCTAAATTCTTTTGAGAATACCGCATGTTTTAGTCGGCCTTCAGGTGGTCACTAATGAACGGTTTTTAACACCTGCAGATTTTTCTGGAATCGCACTTTCTTAATAAAGGCTTTTTATCTGCATTGGGGCTGTATACAAATTTCTGCACATTACCTACAGGCTCAACCTAACAATCCTACCAAAAATCCCGTAAAAGAAAAAAAAAGAAAAATTACTGAAGTCTCACTAAATCCAATTGCCATTTGAGCGCTTACCATTGAATAGCTAATTACCTTTAGCTAACACAAGAAACACAAATATAGAAAAGATATGTGATACTGCACAATACACAAATAATAATAATAATATAAAGGGAAAAATTAAAATAAACACTTTACATGTAATAATGAACTCACAATAAATAGACAAAGTAAAATTATCCGATAGGGATGTTGCAAAAACACACTATTAGTGTGTACCAACGAAGAAAAAGAATAATAGTAATGATAATAATAAACTGAAAACTTATAATAAAATGATAAAACAAAATTCCAGAAAGGAGAGAAAAGCGAAAAGGAAAAAAAAAAGATTGAACCATAACGTTCGATTTTGACTACATGATAACGGATATTTTTACTTCGTACGTATAATAAACAAAGTTAAATGAAATTACAGTGTTATCTGGATCTACAACAACACGTGACTGCTGATGAGATGAGTGTAATTAGCAGACAAGCAATAAATAGTGATGACCCTATTAATTTTAAATAATATATAGGAGATGCTAAAGTAGGCATCTTAAGCCAATCAGGCCATGAATATGGAGTAGTAGACGTAGCAGATTTTGTGTAATTTAAATTTAAATTTAGCAAGTCTACGGAAGGCTCATCCAAACAAAATTGAACAGGTTTACATTGTATTAACATTTTGGACTTTAAGCACACTTTTTCATCATAACATTGCTTATCTGCTAAAAATTTAATCAATAAGTTAGTGGAATCTAAATTTAAATGAACAGCTTTGGTATACACAGTTAATTGCTGGAAATGAATGTCCACTATTCCTGGTTCACACGTGGATTTAGCAATAATGTTCATTCGTGCCAAAAGTCCACAACGGTAACAGCCTGTAATTTGAATCGGCCCATCACTAAAGGATGGACAGACTGTGATCGTCTGCAGCTTGATTTTGTAATTTGTGAAATGCAGTTGCAGTCTAACTGCTGCAGAAAAAAGCATTGTAGATGTTAATTGTCCGTTTTTTATGTGAAACAAATGTAAGTTCCGCTCTAGAGGTAACGCTCTGTCCTTTGAAGCTCGGAGATTCTCTAGAGCATCAGGAGAATTAATACATCTAAGGGTGTCTTCAAAAAAATCACAGGTGGAAAGATTGGGGTCAAAGATGAAGTCTGTGGAAATGGAGGAGTTCGATTGTGTCGCCCCAATCTCTCCCGCTTTTGGGAAGTTTCGTGCACTTGCAGGGGAAAGATAGGCCTCAGAGGATTTTCCTACCCTTTGAATCAGCGAGTCGGTGATATGCAATTGGGGCTGATCATAAGCCCCTAGAATGGAGATCTTTATACTAGTGTCCGTATACGTGTGATCTGTCACTGAAAGTCTCGTTAAGGTATTATTCTCGGTGTGAGTCACCGAGATATGATACCTACAAGTGTGTCCTGTAATTCTGGAGACTTCGTAGCTATGAAGCAAATCGGGGATATACCATGTGCGATGAAAGTTGCATGCTGCTCTGGTTAAAATGGCACATCCTACTCCGAGTCCACCCGCTGTACACGTGGAAACTCCCGGATATTCCCGGCTTTCGGGAGTCTCGGCTTCAAACCGTAGGCCACCTTTCCCTATGGATTTCGGAACACAGTGAATTCCACGTCCACAAAATTCATTGAAAATGCAGCTAATCTGAGATAAGTGCCGTGCTTTGACAGGGAAAGTGAAATATTCTCGTTCTGTGTGAAAATCGCAAGTTACCTCCTCTAATTTCAATTTCAGTGAGAAGAGGTGATTATTATCCTTATCTGTGAACCATAGGCAGGATTCTGATGAAATAGACGGTAAGGATATTTCCGCGGTAGTGTAAACTTCACATGATCGTGTGTTGTCCTGCAAAGTCGCACATGCACGTAATTCAGATTGTACAATTGCTTGGGTATTACACTCCGCTAACGTAAGTGGCACTAAACAAAGAAGAGTAATTAATACTATCTGATTTTGAAGAAGAGGAGCACCTCGAGCTGCTTGTCTTTCAAGGAATTCATATGTTCCTTGGGTAGTATCTTTGCCAACATTGCCTATAAAAGCGCCTAAGAGTAGTGAGCAACGTGCAAAAAGTTTCAGTGCTCTGCCGCAGAAATTGGCGACAAATGCTAACGTTGTGAAAATGAAGATCACCGATTTTAATATTTGTTTAACAAATAAGAGAATAAACATAGCTATAAAAAGAGCTGCTGAATAAATAATGTATCGTAAAAATAAAGGCAGGCATTGAACATGTCGAAAGACCCCTGTGCAAAAAAAACAAAATCGTAGCTGACAAACAGATTTTCCTGCCACATGAATACTGCCTGTAATGGTATGTCCATTGGTGTGAATGTAAATAATGTGTATTGTCGATTTGTACGACAGCATCTCAAATGGAAGTATTATCAAGTTGTCGTCTGAGACATGAATTATTTGTTCAAAGTCTTCGTTTCGCAAAATAACACGTCCGCGTCCCGGCAAATGAAGAATTGGGTCCGTAAAATTCATCGTCAAATCGGAGTTCTGAAACACAGCTGCTTCTCCTTCCAACAACCTGCGACGGAGTTTAGAACGTTCCTGAAAGTTTTTGTCCAGCAGGCATACTTTCAATGTCAGTATCTGGGGATTGTAAATAAGCTTGTCAGTAGTAATTGCTACTAATTGCGTGGATAGATGCGTGAACTGGCACCGACAAGGAGCATTTGCTGTACAATTTCGCACTGCACAAAAATCGTCCGGTCCGTCAATTTCTGTATGCTCACAACTCGCCCCTTCTACCGAAGTGCATTTGTAAGTTGTAGAGGTGAGCGAAGTGATGTTGTTACACTTTAGGAGAAACTGAGATGGCTCCACAAGATCGCCACTTGGCGAAATTATAAACGACTGTTGCCCCGTAATGCAGCTATGGCAGGATCTAAATGCACATGCATTGTCCGGCAGAGTAAACTTTGCGAGGGAATGCCGAGGATAATTTTTACAATGAAATTTATCTTCTTTAAATTCACATAATTCTCCCTCGTGTTTGGCCTTTGCTGCCACTGCACATACCAACAGGAACAAAACTGGAACAAGTAAACTCCAATTACCATCACTGAGTGACAATGACATATGTTATTAATATTAAGTAATAAATTACTAAAATCTCTCTCTCTTTTTTTTTTTTTTTTTTTTTTTTTTGTGTGTGTGTGTGTGTATGTTATAAACGTAAAATTCAAACTTTCATTTTCTAATATCAAAAGTTTTTTTTTTTTTTTTTTTTTAACTAGCATTAAATTCATAATCTTGCTTTTGTTTACCTCACTTAACCATGCTCATGTTAATGTAAGAGACATAACACATAATAAAATTGAACACATCGATGACACCTCCAATGCTAATGTCCAATTCGAGAAAAAAAAAATCTTAGAATCTTTAATATTTTGAAATTCATTCAATATGAATCAAAATGCTATGCTATATATAATAATGATAATAATAATAATAATAATAATTCAATTCATAGAGTAAAAGAAAAAAAATAACAGCAATAACTAAAAGAAGTGAATGTATATAAATTCAAAGGCATGTAAGTATACTAAAAGAAATCTTGTATCTAAGTAAGCTTAATTATCCTAATGTATTACTAATTTGAGTTGTCCCTTATACTCCAATAATATTAAATAAAAATTGACTAAATGAAAAATATGCAAATGAAAGAAGAAAAAAAAATTCACAGAAAATTGAAAAGTAATCACCTAATTTAGATATTAGCGTTTCAAACAACTCATTATAGCTGGCCAGGTCTATAACTAACAACAAAACACTAATAACCTCTAAGTGAAAAACTTATCAATAACAAATTAAAGAAACCGAAAATAAACTTATTAAATTAATAAAGTAAGTACCTAGAATGCAATGACTATTACACGAGGAAAAAGAGGAGAGGGAAAAGAAGAAAAAAAAAAATAACAAGAAGAGAAAAAAGAAATCGCAGGAAAATATATTGAACGTAATGTTGGACGTATTGAATCTATCTTGTAAGGCACATTAATTAATTAATTTATTTTACAAATTTTGAAGGATGTACTGCAAGAGAAAAAAAAAATTATGAACAAACTGTTACTACGAGGGAAAAAAATCAAACATTATTCAGTGAGTGATAAAGACCAGTCAAACAATTTATCCGCGAAATTCCTTTCATGCGATACCCCTTGGTGAGATCGTGACCTCAAATTGTATGAATGCGTTTGTGACTGTGCCGAGTTAGTAGCCAAAGCATTGTCCGATAAATTTTGAGAAGCATCTATTTGATATAACTCAGTGTCATCGGAGTGGAGGGAACGAGGAGGCGAGCTAGCTTCTGTCTCTGCCGTAGGGCATTGTGGTGTTTGGGGGTGAGAGATAGTATGCAATAATGCATCCTCTGCTGTCCATTCATCGAATACAGCATTCGGCTTTTTATTTTCCTGTAGCGACTGGACCTCTCTATTCAATTCCAAATCATTTTTAACTAAGAACTGTAAATAATCCAGTTCTTTCTTTCTCTCCACATAAGGTATCAGACGTTGTGAATGAACAGTTTGCGGTTTTACTTTCGGATTGACTGCGTCAACAATCGTATACAGTACCTTATTCTGGCGCTTTTGAATTCGGAAAGGACCAGTGTAATTTCTCCGCTTAGGGAGTGAAGAATGTCTGTCGCTTTCGGGTGCATATAAATAGACTAGCTGCCCATCGTAAAAATCGCGGTATTTCGCTGTTTTTGCCTGATACTGTTCCTGACTTTCTGCTGCCTTTATCAAATTTTCTTTCACCTTTTCGAATGCATATTGTAATTGCCTTGTCTTTTTCTCGACAAAATCCTCATACGATGTATGCTGTGTAGGCGTTGGACTTTGTAAAACATCGTTCGGTAACATTGGATCGTAACTGAGGTGTAGATATGCTGGTTTGTCGTTGATCACGGAGTGCATACTGGAGTTATATAAGAGCGCATAAAATTGTATGTACTCATCCCAGTCCGAGGTACCTTCTGCGAATATGGATAACGATTTTTTAATATTTGAGTTGATACGTTCCGATTTTCCGTTACACCTTGGATTCATCGCTGTAGTTTGTAATTTAGTTACACCCATACGATTACACAAATGTGAAAATAATTCGCTCGTGAAATTAGTACCTCTATCTGTCAAAAAGTACTCTGGGAAGCCAAAAGTACAAGCGAAATCGAGAAATTTTTCTGCTGTTGTAAGCGCAGATTGATCCGGTATAGCGTATAATTTAATGAATTTAGTGAAGTGACAAATAATCGCCATTATGTACTTATTTCCCTTTGATGTTTCCGGTAATCTGCCAATAAAATCGCAAGAGACGTATTCCATTGGTCGAGATGGTATGTAATGTCTCTGAAGTGGTACGGGCGGTAATCGATTCGGAGATTTGAAGGAAACGCATTGTTTGCAAGTTTCTACATAGTGTTTGGTGTCTGAATATAAATGTTCCCAAAAATATTTTTCCCTAATTGCATCATATGTTTTTAAATGACCAAAATGAGGAAGGTGTTTTGCTGCCAATATGTGTGGTTTGTATTTATCAGGAATGACTATTTGTGTGACCTTTTGGGATTTGCCGCCTCTCGGTACGTAACCTGTATGTATTAATAAATCATTGTGAAGTGCATAATCTTTTAATTTGGTTGGTAAAGGGTGTTCGCTTTTTAACTCGTCTATTATGGATTTTAATTTTTCATCGGCGTGCTGAGCTAATTTGATATCATCTGTGGTAGGCATATCTATTTGAACAGAATTGACATAAAAGTCTCTAGAAAGAATATCCGCAACGTGGTTCTCTTCTGATTTAATAAGCTCGAAATTATAATTATATTCATTAAGGAATGTGAACCAACGTGTAATCCTATTTCCTGGGGATTCCAATTTTGAAAGTTTTGTTAGTGCAGCATTATCGCATCTAATAGTGAAGGTGCGACCGTATAAATAATATTTGAAGCTTTTGATTGCCTCAACAATAGCCATTAATTCTTTCTCCATAATGGTATAGCGAACTTGCGTCGGGTTTAGTTTTTTTGAAAAGAAAGCTATGGGATGTATGATACCATGTCTATCTTTTTGTCCTATGGTCGCGCCTAAAGTTTTATCGCTGGCGTCAGTTGATAAGATAAATTCTTTGTCATAATTAGGGTGAATAAGAATGGGAGGCTGAGATAATTTGGATTTTAAAATTTCAAATGATTCTTGTGCCTCAGTTGTCCACCGAAATTTCTGATTTTTTCGCGTTAAATTTGTTAAAGGGGCCGAAAGTTCTGAAAAGTTACGTATAAATCTTCTATAGTAACCCACTAAGCCCAAAAATCTACGCGTTTTTCGAACAGTTGTAGGAGGTGGAAAATCCGTGATTTTTTTTATATTGGAGTCGTTAGGGCGAATTCCGGTATCATCTAACGTATGACCTAAGAACTCAATTTTGGGAAGGCAAAATGAACACTTTTCAGGATTAAGTGTCAGTCCGAATTCTCGAAATCTTTCAAATAATTTTCTTAATTTATGTAACATTTCTTGTATGTCATTAGCACCTATACAAAAATCATCTATATAATTCGCAATATTTAACTCAGAAATAGGAGCTAAAAGCTGATCGGAAAGCCGACAAAATGTTTCTGGGCTAGCTGCCAAGCCTTGTGGCATGGACGTGAAACGATACGAACCAAAATGGCTAGAAAATGTGGTCATGTCCCTGTCTTCCGGTTTCAGTGGAATTTGCCAAAATGAAGATGATAAATCTAAGGAAGTAAAGTACTTTGATCCTCTCAATTTTTCTAATACGTGATTAATTAATGGCAATTTATATCTAGGGTACTTTAAATGAGTGTTTAATTTCCGATAATCCACAACTAAACGCCATTTCTGTTTGGTAGGATCGTTAGAAGGATTTTTCTTTTTTATGAGAAGTGAAGGAAAACTAATTGCACTTTCTGATTTTTCAATAAGTTTTGCTGATTCCAGCTCATCTAATTGACGTTTTAATTCTTTTTCTAACGCCTGTGGCACATTATAAGGGCGAATAGATGGTAATTGTGTAATGTCTACTGATAAATTTGGCGTTAAAGCATTAGTCTTGCCAATTGTGTATAATCGTTTGCTAAAAATATCTGAAAATTCGAACAGTAGAGGTAATAACTGATCTCTCATTTGTGCATCTAAGTGGTCTAAATTGAAGTCCGATGTCTTTAGTTCTCTTCGACGAAGTTGTTTTATATGTTCAATGTCTCGAACCGATTTGTCAGATGTAATGGAACCTAACCGAGTCCCTTTATTAAGATGTAATCGTTGCGAAGATAAATTTGAAAGTAATACTGAAATGGTTTTGTTCTTTTGAATTTTACAAACACCTGAATTTAATTCAACTGGCTTGTTTACCTGTAGTGGTGTAAAAAGAATATCCTGCCCTTCCTGTTCAGAGATGTCTAATTTCAAATCAATTAATTTTGACTCGTAAGGGCGCAATATGCACTTTGTTTTTAATGTTGCATAATCTACATGTGTATTATTTGATGAGATAGAATTTGCATCTCGCACTTTAATTGTAAAATTTCCTAATTTTAGAGTGTCATTTAAAAAATCCATGTTTACATTGTGTTGTTTTAAAAAATCATACCCGAGAATTGCCTGGTACTGTGTTGTGAGTGCATTCTGTGTAATAAAAAGATTATGTCTGAGCCTTTTCGTACCGATAGTGATTGGCATTGTAAAGGAACCCACTATCTGCAAAGAATCTCCCGAAATAGAGTTAATATTAACGTCAACCGTATTTTCTTTGATTGACCTGTCGTGTTTAATTCTGTCAAAAATAGATTTCTCTAACAGGCTTACAGAAGCTCCGGTGTCTAACAAAGCTGTCACTGAAGAACCCGCAATTTTGATGTCAATGACCGGCAAATAATAGTTTAAGGTGTCAGCGCGGCTAGAATATACCTGGGTATTTACAACATGAAACCTTGATGCCTGCGGCCCTGTGTAATGTTCCGTAGAGGGGGGAATACATGCGTGGGCCAATAAATCATTCGACTGAGAATGTATCCCCCTTTTTAGTTTAAAGAACTCCGGGGAAAATAATGTGTATCTCGTCTGTCCTGGAAACGTACTTTGCGAGGAGATGCATTATTATTTGGGCGATTTTCGTGAGAGGGTGTATCTAAATTTTGCCTGGTGAATACCCGACTTCTATTCCTACTGTCTCCATAATAACAATCCTTTGTGAAGTGGTTTCTTTTGGAACAAATTTCACAGAAGGGGTAGTTTTTATTATTTTGAGAATTCCCTCTAAAAGGAGACTGCCTATTCTGTCTATTTACGAAAGACCCCTGGTTATGACGGAAAGATCTTTCTCTCTGTCTGGATCTGTCAGACCAATTGTTATTGTATGACCTGTCACTATTGGAAGACCTGTTTTTTCTGGCTGTAACAGTAAAGTCATCCAGTTTTTGAGATAAAGCGGCTACAGTTTCATCAGTCTTTTGAGCATGTAGTTCTAATAGCGCCCGCAAATCGGAATTGGAAATTTCTTTCTGTACATTATTAATTGTGGTATAAGTATTAGATGAAGAGGCACTGGGAAAAAATTCCTCATTGGCCTGTAATAATTCTACAAATTTAACCGCATCCGAGAAATTTTGAGGATCTTTAAGAAGTGTGTCTTTTTTATACTTTGGCAATAATCCTTCTAGAAATTTGGACAATTTTGTATGCTCAAATAGTGCCTTAGTATCTTGGTTAGTCAAATCGATATCCCCGAAAAAATTTTGTGTAGCAGTTGCTACGCGTGTCGCATAGATTTTTGCACTCTCTCCTTCATTCATTTTACAATTTGAGTATTGTTTTTGCCTTGTGGCTAAGCTAGGTTTGTTATCGAAAAATGCAAGAAATTTTGTTTTAAATGTGTCATAATTGTGCTCGTCTGCGAAATCCGGTGAATTAATAATGTGTGAAAGTGCATCACCCCGAATTCGACTCTTAAGAATTAATAATTTTTCCTCATCCGTACATTGAGCGAGAGTAGTAATCTTATCAAAGTTATCAAGAAAGTATTTTGGTGTCACCGCCGACAAATTGTCAAACTGCGGGATAATAGCTTGAAATCCCGCTAACTTAGAAATGAGGGAATTGGATTGTGAAATTTCGGCATTAGGTTGTGCCATATTGAGAGAGAAACTAATTACCAAGGGTAGTAACTTAATCAACAAAACAAAACAAAACAAAGTATCGAGATAAAGGTAAATGGGTGAAAATTGAAATCATTAATTAAATCCTCCATTAATTAAATCCATCCATTAAATAAATATGTTATTACACTGACTACTAAATATTACCACATATGTATGCAATAGAATACAATTTTAGCACATTATCAATAAAGGAATAATTCTAAAATGTCAACGCAAAATTATAAAATGGTTTTAGATTAAAATGCTATACACACAAAAATAATAAAATGCACTAAAGTAAACTAAATATGATATATGAATAAAATATTAACAAAATACTCATGAAATAATTAATGTAACATTAACGAAAGAAAGTACGAGGTAGGTTTATATGTTTAAAAGATAGTTGTTGATAGACCATAAAATCTGACATTTTTTGAACATAAATAAAGAAATAAGAAAAATATTATTAATACATATACATAAATATATATATATATATATATTTTTCTATCCGCCAATCCTAATTATAAACGCATGCATGCAAATGCATTCCTAACATGATTTAACTGCATACTCACAAGTACACAAGAAATAATCTTATTCAGATTTGTAACTTAACGTACAGTAAACACTCTAAATAAATTCGTTTCAGCATTCAATAAAATAGATATATAATATTGAACTAGTTCTCTTATAAAGTAATATATGATAAAAATACATATAAGGTATCATAATAATTTGTCTCCCAACACTTTGCATAGCAATGTAACTGGACAAGAAAATTGAAGGTGACTCAACCTTGCAGTTTTTAATAGTCAACGATATAATTTACTGGTAATCTTTGTTTCTTTTATTATTATTTTTTTTCTGTTAGTATTATTTCAATACTGTCTTTAATCTTTTTAATTTTAAGTTTTAAGAAAACGCGTGTAAGCATGTTAACTTTTATTTTATTTTATTTTTACATAGTGCTATTGCTAAAGTAGTATAGATAGTTCTTATAAATTTTGATAACATTGTTAAAACCGTGTGGTAACGGTATAATTATTAAACCGTTTGGTCACGGCACCATTGTTACGATGCGTGACATATTAAAACATGTAATAAATGGATGAAATAATTTAAACCTTAGTTTGGCCGTGAAATAAGATATGAAATAATTGGATTCATTGTTATAAAGACCCATCGGTAATTTATTTTAACTCATAAAGTTATTTAAACTGTTCTAAATAAGTATAAAATAAAATGTGATAATTGCGTTGTGTTTTCTGAGGAAAGAAATAAATGGATTTAAAATATTAACTATAACAAACATTTATTAAATATAAAAATCTTATTTACATTTACAAAAAATTTAAACTGGTCTCGAAAATGGCTTAATTAGAACAATTAAATTATTATTGTTTACCAAAAACACCTTCTAACTACTTTAGCAATCATAAACAATATTATTAATTATTAAAAATAAGTCACTCAATATGAAAAGGATGGCAATTGGAAGTTACCTGTAATCCGGTGCAGAGCAGTGATGATCATTTTAGATTTATTTTCTAAACACACTTATTTATATAAATATCCACTATCACGTATGTAAAACTCTGGAAACATCTAATAAAAATGTGGAAATCTGCAAAAATCTGCTGAAATCTGTGAAAAAAATCTGAGAAAATCTACTGAAAATCTGCTGAAAAGGTGCCTTCTCTGGCTGTGCAGTCCAGTTTTGCTCAAATCTTCGTCCCCCATTTTCTTCCCTAAACTCGTAAATAATTAGTTTAGCCACTCTGTGGCTCCTAATTCTCCTAAACCGACCAGTTACTAACTCTTTTGCCCGAAATTTACCTCTCTCTAACTTGCCATTGGTCATTCCTCAAATCTCAAACTTTCTCATTGGATTTGTACAGCCTTATCGTCAACACCTCCATGTTTTTCTTAAATTTTATTTTCAATTTTTCTCCCCTTGATATTTATTATATGTTTTCCTTTTCTGAAGCTTTGCCTACGAATTCTCACCGACCAACATCAAAAGCTTCCCGCAAATTGGCCGCTGACGTCTTGACCACAAAGGTCAGGCATTCAATGGCTCCCGCTTCTGTCGCGGTTGCTCTTTTTGTAAAACTGCAAGGCGTCCCGCGATACACAAAAATGATTTCTAGCTAGCGGACATTCGTTTTTCCCACTCTTTTCAAAGAACGCCAAAAGATGAAATTTATATGTTCGACTTTCACCAAGATTTCTTTTAACTCTTCCGAGCGCAACGCTTAAAATTATTAATAAATTTCCTGTCCTGACATTTAGCTGAAGTACACTTTTCTATGATATCAATGACTTTTGCACGTGCATGAATTCCATTCCTTCCAACATTATCCCTTATTCTGTTCAATTCCGTATATTTTTGAGACTTGCTTTTATTAAGCTCCTGACGCAACTTTTGTGCTAAATTCTTTTGAGAATACCGCATGTTTTAGTCGGCCTTCAGGTGGTCACTAATGAACGGTTTTTAACACCTGCAGATTTTTCTGGAATCGCACTTTCTTAATAAAGGCTTTTTATCTGCATTGGGGCTGTATACAAATTTCTGCACATTACCTACAGGCTCAACCTAACATTGCATTGCTAAGCCAAATGTCAAGCTTGATTTAAGCTTATGTGCTGTCTGGGTTACTGGTGAATTTGGAGGGATTAGGATAATAGGATATGTAATATTTGAAAATTAGGTTTACTTGCCATATTTAACTATTTTAAAGCTGGCGGGGGGGGGGGGTGATTCTTCAGGGGATTCCTCACGGCGCGTGGTCTGTGGGGTCCTTTGCAACGCCACTGTATCAAAAAGTAAGATTACAAAGAAATAAATAATCGAACTACTTTGGTACATTACTCGGATGTATATCACATTACTTTGATAAGAAAGTAGTAGAGGCCTCGCTGGGGGTTCCTTTCTTATGCCGGGGGTCCCTCGTCCTGGCCAGTCCGGGCCTGAGAACAATGGACGTTCATGGGAACACAGGGGTGTGGTTAATCAAGGGTAGTGTGTTTTTGCGGTATTTTAAGAAACTTTAGCCCATTAAAATATATATATTAAAACCTTCATTAAATTTTAATTATAGTTCTAAAATGTAGACATAAAAAGCTTCTTCTTTTTTTTTTTTTGGACTTGGTTGAGGAGACATCGGTTGGATTTATGTACCCATCCACAGCGTTTGATCAAACCGCTTTTCAACGGGTAGGCTTGCATTCTGATTCGTTACGCTGTGCTCCGTGCACCACTAAAAGGTACGTGATCGGTGGGGGCGTCATCTTTTGAGACAATTATTACTAAATAACTTTTATAATTTTTCGTTGAGGATCGGCCAGAAAAATTAAAAATATTGTAAACGCCGCGGCGTTTCTTCCATAAATTACGGTACTATTACGTCACTCTAAAAGAACGTAATTAGCTCAGAAGAACGGAGAAAGAGAAAAAATGTCATTGATCATCACTTTATGGCCAGCACTGCACTCAAGATAGGGTACCTCAGGGGGGGGGTTGTGACCCCCCTTATCCCCCCCCTTGGCTATGCCACTGTAATGGAGATAAAAAGAGAAAAGTTAAATAAAAAATTTTTGCAAAAGTTATTCATTTTTCATTTAATTTTTAATCTATAGTCTTTGTTATTATTATTATTCTGGTGTTAAAAATTACCTGTAACTTTGAATGTAGCATCTAATAATATATTAGGTTAAGGTAAGTTTATACCCTAGTAGCAATGGGTGATTGGCATTTCCTTGGGCAATGACCGGTTTGATTGGCTTCTCATCGTTACGCGAAATGCAAAGCTTGGCCCAGTATCCAAAACTTCATCTTAAAAGGGTGCATGGGATGTCCACTGCAGATACTGATTGGGCCAGTACTAAAAATTTCATCCTAAAACGTTGCTTTGGATTTGAACTGTCCAGGGTGCATGGGCCAAACGCCTCTTTTTGACCCATTGATACACTGAACTCAAACAGTGCTTGGGCCAAGCTTCACAAATACCTCCTTCATCGGAGGAAAACCGAGGACAACATTACGCATGCGCGCACTTCCGTTGTGAGACTACCGACATCCACCGCCATTATTTACAAGATCTACGAAGGAAGCACGGAACGAAGAAACAATCTATCGCTTGCTTGCTTTGAATTGGTATGTATTATACTTTTGTTTTATTTTAACACAGATTCCATTAATATAAGGCGAAATAAATATAACTTATTAAATGGTATTTGTTTATAACAATGGCTACTATGCAGGTAGATTTAGTAGCTACTAAACCTATTGTTCAGTTACTAACTTAGGGTGGAATTCTCTGCCGGTGGTTCACGAAATCGTCGGTTGTTAGCTACCAACTGGGCAGAACCAGTTGTTTGGTTACCGACTGCGATGCGTATTTTGAAAGCAGGGGTCATACAGCGGACCGCAATGCATGCTGGGTAATCTTGACGATTTTACGCCGCGCCAACATCAAATCTTCGCCAAGGATTGGTTACAGGGTTACATTACCGCTCTCGAGAGCCCCTGTTTTCAACAAGCGGATAGCCGGAGGAAAGGCTCCTAATGCTAAAGCTAGTATGGGGAATTTTTGGAAATAGCAGTAGGGATGTAGGGATTTCGTATCCCAGACAGGACAGCTCCGAATGAGACCAAAGGAAAGCTCTCATCTCAGAGAAGAGAAGGCTCTCGTTCTCGTATTAGAGGACGGATCCGATGATGTGGTGTGTGAAATATTTTGAAAGAACTAGTGAATCGGCTATGGCGCAAGAGCTTTCCGCGTTATAATTGAGAATGATGTTACATAATAGTAGAGAAATATATATTTATATAATATATGTATCATGTCTGACGGGAAAAAAAAAATACAAGAGGCAAATTGTTAAAATATATTTTTTGAATGTGTTGTCTTTACTGAATCGATAGGTGTTTTCCTTTTATTAAATATTTTATGGTGCTTCTCAAAAATTATGTACTATATCCGAAATAATAAATGCGTCGCTTGCCTCCTCTAGCTGCGGCCGTGGATGATCTTACATATTTTTTAAATGGTGTACGATGTATTAAGAATAACATAATGTTTAATGATTTTAAAATTACAAAGTACAAACTTACTTTTTAAGCAAGTTAAATTATTTAAAATATGTTCAAAAGGTTTATTTCTTTAAGAACATGTTTCAAAAGACTTTTCAATTAAAATTTATTTGTAATTAGATCTTACAATTGTCATAAATGATTAACTTATTTTAATTAACTAACCATTGTTTGGCTTTTTTTTTTTTTTTTTTTTTTTTGTAAGTGAGGAGACAGATCAGACTTGGTAAACTTTCAGAAGAAAAATTTTGATAAACATAAAAATATAATGTAATTGTTAAGCATTCAAACTGTGGTGTGTGTGTGCCAGTGGCGGATTAATGCAAGTTTATCGGGGGGGGGGGTTAGTTTGTCGGTGGGGGCGGTTAGTTAAAAGATTGACATATACATCCATTTTATGGAAGGAAAATAGAATCTTTTACATTAATTTCTTTTTTCTCGGGGGGGGGGCGGCCGCCCCCTCGCCCCTCCCTTTAATCCGCCCTTGGTGTGTGCGATTAACTCACACTGGATTTCTAAAATTTTTCACATGTAGTAGAATCAGAACATTTTCAGGTAGATTTAGAATTAAATAATTATTACGGAATCTAGAATTAATTAACAGTGATAACCCATTGCAGGCCACGCATAGAAATTGTATAAAATGTGGTATTGTTTTCATTGAAATATGCTTAAATTACATTCATTAAGACACAAAAAAGTTTCATGCATGAAAAATAGTATTTTATATAAGAAATAAAATGGTGCGTATACGCACCATTGGCCAATTTTTATTCAAATTTAAGTTAAAAAAATTAAGTGTTTTATGACATTTGTTTCAATTTTATTTTATTTTCAAAACTTGCAATTTTAATCCATTATAAAAACATATGATTAATCTCAAGTGCAGGGGCGTAGCCAAGGAGGAGGGGGAGGGTTAGGGGTGTCATAAACCCCCCATGAGAAATTTTTTGCCATACAAAATGTATATTCTTCATTACATTATCACACACACGTATACTTACATATATATGAGTTGTAGTAGTCGTAAGTCCCCCCCCCCCCAATGAAAAATTTCTGGCTACGTCCCTGCTCAAGTGGAATAATTACACACTTTCAAAAAGTCGAATATGTCAATAACCGTTTCAAGTTGAAAAACTTTATTTTGAAAATTTCTCAACACAAAGTGTTTACTCCAGTTGAATTACTAATATTTTATAAATGTCTTCAAAGCCCTTAAAAATAGCTCAAAAATAAAATTAGTGAAAAATATTTGTCACAGTGTTAATAAAAAAAATATCTATTGAAATGGTGCCTTTACGCACCTTTGGACAAAAATGGGTTAAAATAAAACAGAAGCTGATTTTTTACTCGCAAAACTTACGAAAGTTCTATTTATTGAGTAAAAATTAAAAGTGTTCAAGAAAATTAAAAAGATTAGACGGGAAATTACTACTGCTTTCCGAAATATTATAGGTAGGTAATAATCAGGAGAGAATATGGCCCAGAGAATACATTTTATGTACCAGAAATCCAATTAATCCAGCCGAAAATTATTTTTTAATAGCTAATTTATTTTTTTTTTAAAATATTTAAATGTAGTAAAGTTTTTCTGAAAAAAGGCATAGAAAAATAATTTCAAGATTAAATATCTAGCAGTAGATTCAGTTTCTCCGTTGTAATAAATTTAAGTGAGTTATCGCTTGTTTTGTTTGCGTTTTTATGACAACGCAAACAAAATCCCTCAGACATGGGCGGTGTGCCTGGGATGAGTGGGGGGGGTGCCTTGGTCAGACGACTTTCTAAAGGGTTCTAACGCGTATTTACGGAGTGACGAAGGCTGGACTACAAACTTAGCTATATTACCGTGTTTACTTGCGTAATAGTCGATCTTTTTTTGCCAATTTTTCAAGGTGAAAGTCTAGGTGCGACTATTATCAACACCGTCTCGAAAGGACGAAAAGTCCTTCATAAATTGTGTTGCTATTATGCGAGGAAATCTACTAGATAATATTGTACACTGTAATGATAAAAGAGTATTGGTAGTATTGTAAAATTACTAATTTACCAAATGTCTCCAGATTATCTGCCGGCCTCACCATGGCACAGTGATTATATCACTGGAAATGTTAGACGGGCAAAGTGTGAAGGTCCCGGGTTCGCGGGTCCCATCGCGCGTCCGTCGACCTAACCGTTCGGAGTTTTCCGTGGTTTTCTCCGAAACTTAGCGTAAATACGGCTTAGGACCCCTTAGAAAGACCCCCACGGAGGGCACCCCACCCTTCGAACTAGAGCCCACTCGGAGCTAATCGGTCGTAATCCCACACACACAGATTATCTGCCGTAATTAAACAATCTTTCCGTCAGTTGCACACACAAAAAAAGTTATTTTTATTTTGATAGTAATATTTTTATAGACGTTAAATGAAGGTCAAATACGTGACTGCGACTTTTATGCGGGGAAAATATTTTGACGATTATTTCGACTTTAAAACGGGGGGTGCGACTATTACGCGAGTAAACACGGTAGTATAACAAAGAGTTGTCTGTTGAGTTCTTCTGGTGAGGTTCTGGCTCCGACTCTTTTTTCTTTTTCTTTTTTTTTTTTTTAATAACATATAACAGGTGAAAAAACGTGACATTTAAAAATAGCACTTTCAGAGTAATTATGCATTTTGAATATGCAGTGAAACCTCTCTGTAGGGGCTATCTGCCGTTCCATTGAAAATTGGCCCTTATGAGAGTAGCCCTTGAATAAGTGTGACAAAAAAAAAAAAAAAAAAATAAGGAACCTATATATACCTCAAAACCTATACCTCAAACCTATATATAGGTGGAAAAAAAATGTTTATTAACATTTCCAAACTCTATGCATGATTGAAAAAAAATTCTATTGAAGTTTCTTTATTTTTCATAATTTTTTCATGGACAATTTTAGTTTCTAAAGATTCTTTTACTTTATGGAACAAATTACTTCAATTTACATCATTTATGAATGCCTTAGAATGATAATTTAGTTTATTTATAATATAATCATTTCTATTAGCGTTTCCTGGTCAAGTTTTCGCTCCAACCCAAACCCCTAAAGGTTTAAAGGTCAAACAAAGTATGAGGAAACCTGTTTGTCTCCCCTGCGGAAAAGGTCCGTCATTCCTCCCCCTTCTTCCTTGCAAGGAATTCCTGAACTCTTATCTTTTAGTTCAGGGATTCAATGCACCTGTTAAAGATTTAAGGCAGGCACATGGGGGTGGGGGGGGGGGGCTTTATGAGGGGTAGTCAGAGAATATGCGGCCTTCTAATAAGAGTAAAATTAACATTATATCAATGGGGAAATTTTTCGTTCCTAAAAATATCAGCCCTTAATAAAGGTGGCCCTCGAATAGGGGCGGCCTTTATGAGAAGTTTCGCTGTATTTTAATTCTTATATTTCACGATGAGGGTAACTTTTAAATACAGTTGACTTTCGATTAACTGAGATCGGATTATCCAGATTGCTGCTTATTCGGGACGGTCACAATTTATTAAGTTGCTGATGCATTGGAAATTAGCTTAAAGCACCACGGTTAACAAATCACGGAGGGCAATTTCACCGAATGAAATTCTTGCAGAAAACGAAGACAATATTGGACTGCAGAGAAAATTCTTAGAAGAAAGTGAAACTTGTTCTGAAAACTGTAGTACAACAATGAATTAACAAAGATTTGAAATTGAAATGTTACGAAGCTTGTTGTTCAGAAGAAACAAGGAATTTCGTAGAATAGGTATCCTTAAAGTGGTGAAGAATTGTGTATTGTGTCTTAAAGCAAATCGACACGGGGGTATTTACCTAGAGGGGTGCCTTGGGAGAGGAATTTTCAGGGCTTCTTAGTTCTTACGCGTATTCACGTTACGTCTGGAGAAAATCGGCCGAAATTCCAGACCGTTAGATCCACTGCCGAGCGGTAGGTCAGAACCCTGGACCTTCGCACTCCAGCCATCCACCATGTTTTATGTGTTATATAGTCAATTAGATAAGACACCATTACTCATTAGTGTCTTATCTAATCGACTATGGAGGGGCGTGTGTTTGGTTTTAATTAGGGTGATGGCGCGCACCTCTCTTTCATATTTCACAGCATAGATACAGTTTTTTTTTTTATTATTCTTCAACAATGAACATGTAGTTGAGGGGCCGTGATAGAACAGTGGTTAAGACGTTAGACTCGTAACCAGAACATTGTGGGCTCTATGCCGACCTATCACTAAAGACCACTGTGCACATGCAGTGTACGTGCACGTTAAATACGTAGTTCCGAAAGTCCTCTCGGCGGTCGTTAGTAGCTTCCGTAGGGTACCACTATTCAGAAGTATCACACCTTCTGATAATGATCCAAATTGTGGCGGGAAACTCTGCGAAGGATGTATGTAGCTCTGAAAGACACATTTAGTGCCGTGAGCTGTCCTCTCCTGGCAAACAAACAAAAATTTATTTGCCTTTTCCACAAAATAATGTTATCGGTAAAGTGTAAGTAAAATTTACGCGAAAATAGGTATGTTTTGGAGTTATAATAAGAATAAATAAGATAAAAGAAATAAGATAATATGACTTTTAAAACGTGCATTATCTCTTGCACGTTGCATGCTTTCCTTGCGCATTCCCTGCCGCCGTTCTGCACCCCCCCCCCCATCGGTAGGAAACTACTGGTATAGGTGATATTATTACATTCGCCTACAGGTGATAGCGCATATTCCTTTGAAACTCTGTGTGGAAGAAGTATTTGAACATTGTCCTTTATATAAATTAGGGATTTTTCGAAATTGCTTATGTAATTATGCAGGCAGGCGACTGTACCTCGAAAACGATTGTGCGGTTAAAAACGATTCGTCCGGTAAATGCTCATGAATTGCGAAGTTTTTTGGACTATTAAAGATTACTATTACTAACCAGGTTGCGAACTGAACATTTTCTCCAGGGGGGGACACTTGAAAAAGAAAAGGAGGGAAGATGCAAATGCTTTACTCACATGATATTACTTGACAAATGCAGTCGCCGACATGTGTGGGAACTGACTTATATTCAAACTAAAGTCATAGCTTGCTTGTTCTATGGAATCACAGATACACAAGCTACATACAATGTACCTGTATTGGAAGCCACCCTTGAGGGGTTTTAGCTTAGAAAAGAGAAATTTTAAGGCAGTCGCCTTAGAGTATAGTAACAAACGATAACATACAATCTTCATTTTGAGTTCTTGACTTCAATCCCAAATCTTCACTCACCAGTTTAAAATTTCTTCAGCAGGGGATAAATAGTATCCCTGGCAGGGATCAATTAATATTTCTCCAGCCAGGGATTACATTCTTCAGCCGGGGACGATCCTCGGCATCCCTCCCCCCCGTCAATTCGCACCCTGTTACTAACTAGAAGTCAAAGCCCGTTGTGGAGGCAATAGCAATGGGCGCTAGAAAAAACATTTGGCGAAAATATGGCTACACTCAATATATTTAATCCTCGTCCACCTAAAATAATTAACTTCGTATTCAATTTTTATTATATACCCAAATCGAATTCCATGCTCTTCTGGAAACGCGCAGAAACCTTTTGTATTCGAACAATTTCGTTTTGTTGAAACAGACTCTCTTATATCAATGCTTCATGCAGACGATCATTTAATGAAAAAAAATTAAACTATGCTATCTGAAAAAACTGTTTTAAACGAACTGAAATCGTAACTTTCCCTTCAAAGCCTGATGACCGTGACTTCCAATGTGACGTCATTGTCTCTTGCAGAGTCTAATTTTTTAATCATTTACTTTTTTTTTTATTCTCGGATATAAAATGTAGCTGAAAATAGCAAAAAAGCGCTTGAAAATTAGGGAACGGGTGGATTTTCAGATTTTTAAAGTAGCGCAGATTGTTTTCTATATTTTTATACATAATTATGAAAAATTTCAAGCGGATCGTACAAACGATGTAGATGTTGCTACGTTTTTTGTGCTTTTTAATCTTGGAGTAATGGTGGTAAAAGTTTTATCTTGAAGTGGTTGCCCGGAATTGTTAGAGAGTGAGTCAGGGGTCAGCGTAACTATATAATAGGATGACACTATTGAAGATTCGTGAAAGGTTTCTCTCACGTTGCAAGGCCACGTCACCGATTGAAAATGGACAAATCAATCCACAATCCAACCTCAACTGTACGGTATAGCGGTTCAATCGCACTATTTCGACCTGTCCTCAGAGCCCGACCAAGACATTCGGAGGCCCTAGGCCTAGCACTTTTGCGGGGCCCCTGTACGGTCATTTCCTGTTAGTCATACCAGTGATACCAGTATTTCTACGCAATTTCACACATGAGGGAAGGGGTGGGGGAGGAGGCTTTAGCTTCAAACTCTCTCCTGTAGAAAAAGTTTTAACTTAAAGTTCACAAATTTTTAGCATTTAATGTAGAAGTTATGCTTCAGAATCAAATGACGTCACGTCAGTGAATACTCCAAGGTGGTATTCTTGGGATGTTAAAATAACGTTTCTTTTATGCCTCAACGTAGTGCAAACAAATCCTTTGCTCAGCGGAATGTGTTGTCAAAATGATCGCTTTATCTATTTTTATTACCCTTAAATATTTAGTGTGTAACTCATTTTTTTAGGAATAGAACTTAAACTATTTTAATAATTTTGGGGCCCCTTAAGCTTGGAGGCCCTAGGCCGTGGCCTAGTTGGCCTGTGCGGTAATCAGGCCCTGCCTGTCCTAGTATTTAGGAATCGACGACTGTGACAACAGGCTGGAGGGAACGCGTGTGGCGGAAGCTAGTTTTGATCCCATTGATTGGGGTGAAATCAGTGTGGTAGATTAAGGCATTATCCGACCGAACAAAAGATGCCCCTTTGCGCGTCCTTGAATTGCCGAGTTGTTGATATCGCGCTGCTACACTAGTCCCCCCGACTCATAGAGTCAGACGGAGGCTATTTAATGTTGTTCTAGCATTATGGTGAAGCTCGGTGGCTTAATGTTAGCGGATTGTACCGCCATGCCACAGGTCCGGGGCTTGATTCCCGGGTTGGGCAAGCTTGACTCACCCTTTCATCCCTTGAGCAGGTCGATAAAATGAGGACAAGGTTGCTTGGCAGTTAAGCACTGGGGCTTCGCGTCAGGCTGAGCACCTGACCGAGGCATATGCTTCCTCACCCCAGAGCCCGTGGTCGCCAAGGCGTGGTTGGGCAGCGTAGGCCTTGGCCTCGTATAGGGGCTGTTGCGGCAATGTTTAACTTAGCTAAGCATTATGGACTTGAGAGATTGCTACCATGCGTTGTGAACTTTTTTTGTCGTGACCCACTTGATGTGGGCTTTGCTGATGCGGACTTTGAATGAGTGACAGTCGTTTGTCGCAGACGGCGAGAACGAAAGTGCGCAGGCCCTAAATATCGCACGGGCACTTGGGGCATGTGCCTTGGGCACACATCCAGAAATTGGCCTAAGAATGGAGTTTAGAGTGATATATAGGGGCACAAAATTTGAAAAGCGCCCTGCGCACAGAAGTGTTATAGTCAGGCCCTGAAAATGCGTGCTCATCACGTCCGGGTTACCAATGAAGGGAGCGTATGCCGCCTAAACGGCTTTTTATACCTTGAATTCAGCATGTAGATTAGGCGTTATTTTCTATATTTATAATCCGATGGGTCAAAAGATGGAAATTTTATAGTTTTGAGTAAAATACTTTCAAAAATCGCAAACATTGCGAATTTATTTAGACTAAGATGACCATATTTTTGAACGTAGAATTGAGGACAAGTCCCCAATTCTGAAACAAAATTGGGGACAATATATAATTAATAAAATAATTAACAATTTAATAATTAAAAATCGTCCCAAATTGCTCTTTTACATTTTGAGGACAAATCGAAAAAAGAATTGGGGACTTATTGTCACCTTAATTTAGACTAAAAGTCTTATTACACGAACAAAATTTCGAGCAATTTGGCTGCCGCAACCAGTTGCAGAAACTCGTTCCGGCAAGTATATGAGCATGCAGGGTTGCCATAATAAACAAACTCGGCTGCGCTCAGAGATTCGCCGAATTGGCGATTGGTAGACCATGCAATTAATAGGTAGTATATCGCCTCAGCCACCTTTTTAAATATTTGGGATCTCGAAGGGATAATGCAGAATTTTACTAACACTTTCGATCAGATCTATTTCCATTTGCTATTCCGTTTAAAAGACGTTTTTTCTTCGCTCATCACTACGATCTGTATCGAGGGGGGGGGCTGCAGCCCCTCTTCGAAATGGGACACTTTACTTAGCTTACAATTTGATATTTAGCTTACAATTTGATACCCCCCCCCCCGAAATAAAATCCTGGCTACTCTACAGTTCCACTGGCGTAGCCAGGGGGGGCCCACCGGGCCCGTGCCCCCCCCGAAATTTTTTCAGTTGTTATATATATATATATATATATTGCAATTTGTAAAAATGGATCGTCTCAGAATCTTTCTTGTGTGATATTTGTCTAATCTTTCTGATAAACGTTTTCTAGATCTTTTCACATTGAGAACGAAGAAAAAAACAAGTCAATAAAAGGTTCACTAACGACAGTCACTAACAAGTCAATAAAAAGGTGCCGTTAATCACTAACCGAGTGACTTCGCACGCCTACACACCAGAAAAATATACATCTGGCAATATCCTACTCCGGGATACTAAAATTCCCTCACCTATAACCTCAGCTCGTTACCGTGTACCCGTGAAGTAAGTATCCCAAGTGTTATCAGATTTCATGGCCACCTGTGGTATTTTTAAACTATGGTGTATACAAAAATAATTCTTTCTACTAAGGATAAAATTTCAAGGAGGGGCACAAGCTGACCCTTTCCCCACCATTCCCAAGGTCCAGACGCTCGTGTTTTTGAATAGTGTGCTGTTCTGTCCAGTTGGTGGGTTCGAATAGAGATTGTGGCCTCAAGAAAGTGCCCGTTGAGTAGGAGAAATTTTAAATAAAATTCCAAAAATTATGCATAGTTTGCCTGCTAACAATGAAGACTCAAATCTACAGGAAGCGGAAAAAGCAATAGATGAAAAGATATTTCCAGAAAACTTCAGAAAGCACATCAGGAAAAGAAACTAAAGTAAATACTCAATATTTCATTGTGTGTTTTTAAATGATAATATAAACGATGACATAATACATGCGACATAATATCTTCTTAAGTATGTTGAAATATTTGTATTATCATATTTTCATTAATATGTAATTTAAGAAATGTTTCCTTTATACCCACCCTTTCAATTGACAAGAGGGTAAATCTGTAATTTGTTTTTCTGTTCTAAAGTTTTATAAAACTTTATAGATACTATTTTCTATGCTCTGGTAAAGAATAAATGAATATTTGAAATATCTAGGGATGCACTTGATTGATAGGCTGATTTATCAATATCCGAAATATCATCGGATATCCGAATCACAAACACCGGCTATCCGACTTCTCTTTTGGATATCCGGCTCACGACTAAATAAGGTCTATCAACAGTCCACTAAGTCTGTATTTTTTAAATAAAAATTACTCTCAGTAATGTTTTCTTCTTAATATTTTTACTACTCACAGTTTAAAAAAAATAAATATTCTTAAGTGCTTTCCTTTGTAATTTAAAACCGCAACCAATGAGAACAGCAGTTTTGCTTTGAAATTAATATGAAAAATCGGAGCTTAATACCTTTATTTTCTGATTCTAAAATAAGACATTAAGTTGTTCATTAAAATGTAACTTTTTATTAAATACTAGCTGAAGTACCCGTCCTCGACGGGTTAGTGAATGCAAATTTCCAAAAAAGCAAGATCTTTCGTCAGCATTGTATGAGTACACAGAATGGATGTAGTATGTTGCCAAAGTAAAGAAAGCGAAGTTATAATTTTTATGTATTGTTAAAATATTACAGGTTAGAGAGTAACTAAGTAATATCATTTCATTCGCATTAGTCGTAATTATGTGATGCGCGAACGAATATTTACGCATATTGAAATAATTTTCGCAAAATCTAAAAATTCAATCAACATTTTTGAAAAAATGGAAGCCTAGAATTTAAGTTGAGTGACAACCTATCCTGTCAACCAAATTCGTTTCATTCCCTGCAATCTTTATTTCGTGATGCTGGAACAAATTTTCAGCATTTTAAAACGATTTTCGCAAAATCTCAAAATGTAATCAAAATATTTTAAAAATTCAACGCCTATAAATTAAGATTAGCAACTACCTATCATATCACTAAATTTCGTATTAGTCGTTATTACGTGATGTTTGAAGAAATATAAACGCATTTTGAGAGAATTTTCACAAAATCTCAAAATCTAATAAAAATGTTTAAAAAATTGGACTCCTATAGTTTATGTTGAGCAACCATCTATTGTGCGACCAAATTTCATATCATTCGCTGTAGTCGTTATTACGTAATGCGGGAACAAAGATTCACTCAGTTTTAAACGATTTTCACAAAATCTCGAAATCTGATCGATTTTTTAAAATTAGATGCTTATAGTTTAAGTTGAGTGACCACCTATCATGACACCCAATTTCATATCATTCGCTTCAGTCGTTTTTGCGTGATGCTTGAACACAAATTTACGCAGTTTGAAACGATTTTCGCAAAATCGGAAAATCTAATCAAGATTTTTCAAAAATTCGACGCCTATGTTTTAAGTTGAGTGACCACCTATCATGACACTCAATTTCATATCATTCGCTATAGTCGTTTTTACGTGATGCTTGAACACAAATTTACGCAGTTTGAAGATTTTCGCAAAATCTCAAACTCCAATGAAGATTTTTTTTAAATTGGACGCCTATGTTTTAAGTTGAGTGAATACCTATCATGACACCCAATTTCATATCATTCGCTTCAGTCGTTTTTGCGTGATGCTTGAACACAAATTTACGCAGTTTGAAACGATTTTCGCAAAATCGGAAAATCTAATCAAGATTTTTCAAAAATTCGACGCCTATGTTTTAAGTTGAGTGACCACCTATCATGACACAAAATTTCATATCATTCGCTTCAGTCATTTTTACGTGATGCTTAAACAAAAAAAGCGTCACAGACAGAATGACAGAATGACAGAATGACAGACAGACAAACTTTTTTTTGAGGGTCGCATCGGAATCCCGGGTGCTTGAAACGGATAGAAATCGTAAAATTTTTGAATTCCAAGAAATGTACAGACAAAAGTCTAATTTTATTTATATAGATATTTTTCTTCTAAGTTAAACAATTAAATTGACCTATTTTCATTTTTGTTTTTTAAATTGTACGTTAAAACTTCGTACTTATGCAGGGTGCCGAAGCCCGAGCCCGAAATTTCAGCTAATCTATATAAATAAAATTAGACTTTTGCCTGTACATTTCTTGGAATTCAAAAATTTTGCGATTTCTATCCGTTTCAAGCACCCGGGAATCCGATGCGACCCTCAAAAAAAAGTTTGTCTGTCTGTCATTCTGTCATTCTGTCCTTCTGTCATTCTGTCCGTGACGCTTTTTTTGTTTAAGCATCACGTAAAAACGGCTGAAGCGAATGATATGAAATTGGGTGTCATGATAGGTGGTCACTCAATTTAAAACATAGGCGTCGAATTTTTAAAAAATATTGATTAGATTTTCAGATTTTGTGAAAATCGTTTCAAACTGCGTTAATTTGTGTTCAAGCATCACGTAAAAACGACTGAAGCGAATGATATGAAAGTGGGTGTCATGATAGGTAGTCACTCAACTTACAACATAGGCGTCGAATTTTTAAAAAATCTTGATTAGATTTTCAGATTTTGCGAAAATCGTTTCAAACTGCGTAAATTTGTGTTCAAGCATCACGTAATAACTGCAAAGGTGAAAAAATAGTAATTTGGTGACATGATAGGTGGTCACTCACTTAAACTATAAGCGTCGAATTTTAAAAATCTGATCTGATTTTGAGATTTTGCGAAAATCGTTTCAAACTGAGTAAATTTTTGTTCACAGCATCACGCAATAACGACTAAAGCGAATGATATGAAATTTGGTCACATGATAGGTTGTTGTTCAACATAAAGTATAGGTGTCCAATTTTTTAAACTTTTTATTAGATTTTGAGATTTTGTGAAAATTCTCCCAAAATGCGGTTATATTTTTTCAAGCATTGCGTAATAACGACTAATACGAAATTTGGTGATATGATAGGTAGTTGCTAAACTTAATTTATAGGTGTTGAATTTTTAAAATATTTTGATTACATTTTGAGATTTTGTGAAAATCGTTTAAAAATGCTAAAATGTTTGTTCCAGCATCACGAAATAAAGACAGCAGGGAATTAAACAAAATTGGGTGACATGATAGGTTGTCACTCAACTTAAATTCTAGGCTTCCAATTTTTCAAAAATGTTGATTAGATTTTGAGATTTTGCGAAAATTATTTGAATATGTGTAAATAGTCGTTCACGCATCCCATAATTACGACTAAAGCGAATGAAATGATATTACTTAGTTACTCTCTAACCTGTAATATTTTAACAATACATAAAAATTATAATTGCGCTTTCTTTACTTTGGCTACATACTACATCCATTCTGTGTACTCCAACAATGCTGACGAAAGTTCTTGCTTTTAGAAATTTGCATTCAGTACTAACCCGTCAACGACGGGTACTTCAGCTAGTAGGTATATAAAAGTCAATGACTTCATTGGTAGAATATCATAAATTTTGCCGTTTGTGCAAATTAAAGACAAATATAACAGCAAACTATTAATACACTACCTAATTCGTTATATTAAAGTTTATCAAATAATATTAATTAGTTTATTTCTCCCATGAATCACTTTTTAAAATCTGTTTACACGGAATACGTTCAATTGAAGAGAAATTTCTCACAAGCCCGAGCCTGGTTTGGGCTCGGGCTGAGTCCATCTCATCTCTAGTGCCCACCCCCCCCCTGACTTATGGCTCACCAACTAGCGATGAGTGCAACCCGTCCCCCCTCAATAATTTTAAGAACTTATCCATTCTGGAAAGTTTTGTGCGTCTGTTTTTTTCTTTTTTTTTTTATTAAGAAATCAAATCCGGTGTATTTTTACCATTTAATCTTCCCAATATTACGTAAGATGTTCTTAAATCTAGATGTTAATTAAATTATAAAGTACAACTCAACACTTATTCAAGTCGAAAATTTGCAATTAATTATATTTTTTATGACTGCTTAAGTAGAAAAATTCTATATATTTTGAAACAACTTTATTCCAAACACCAGAATTTTCGAAGATTTTCTTCTAGTGACGTCTGTGTTATTATTTAATACGTACTTTGTTAGCAATGTGCAGAAAATTTTAATCTTGTGATCAACCTTATTCCAAAGAGCAGAGTTTCGGATTTTTTTTTCAAGTGATGTCTGGGTTATTTCAATATTGTGCCTGCATTGTATACGTATAATATTCTAATCTTGTCACCAACCTTATACAGAAGGGCAAAGTTTTGGAAGATTCTCCTTAAGTCATATCTTTGTTATTTTAATATTGTATTTGAATTATTTAGGGTATTTTAATCTAGTGATCAACTTTATTGCAGAAACTAGAGTTTTGGATGATTTTCTTCAAGCTATATCTTTCTTATTTTAATATTGTGTCTGCATTGTTTAGAATATCTTAAATTTGTGAGCAACATTATATTAAAAACAAGCATTTTGAAAAAATAAAAAGATAAATAAAAAATCTAGTCATAAGATTTTATAGGTTAATTATGTGTTACTGCATAAAACTGTACATTTTGACTTATTAATTGCAATAAGAAACTAAGTTAGTACAGCCTGTGCATTATAATTAAAGCTTTATTTTTTTAAATTAGCGTCGCTGTTCTGTGGCTGTTAATTATAAAAATAATGATAGGTTTGTGTTTGCGTGATCTTCATTATAAAATACAGGTTGATTCAAAAATAACATGACCAATTTCAGAGCATCATAAAATTTTATTGAATTAAGTTATTTACACGAAATTTTCAATGTGGTTTCCTTTAGCATAGTACACTTTAAGTAAACGTTTAGGTCAAGACAAAAGAGCTTTTTAGACCATTTTGGAGGTATTTTTCCAACTTTCTCTTTGATTGCTTTTTAAAGCCCTTAAAGTGTTCTTACCTTACGTCTATTTAAAGTTCATAGGCTTCATTGTTCTTTTAAGTATCCCATAAAAAATAATCGCAATTAGCACAGTCAAGGGATGATAGCAGCCATTTTTCGTGAGAAATAAAGTTAATTTTTTTTAAATCTTTCAGCCATTTGACAGTTGACCTTCCAGTATGGCTTGGTGCAGAATCTTGGAGTAAAACAAAGTTTTCTTGGGGGACGTTTACTTTCTTTGATCATGTGCTCCAGAACTTTATTCTGATAGTATTTAGTATCAATTTTAACCTTTGATTCTACAAAAAATGGTTTTATTAAGCCTTGAGAGGACATTCCCATCCATACCACAGTACCTAACGTCCAACTTGCCTTCTGCAAAACAGCTGCGTCTTTGCGACGCTGTTCGCGTGAATTATATTGAACCTCCTTTTGCCAGTTGTGAATTACAGACAAAACAACGCTTCATCAGAAGTTATCCATGTTTTGTATCTACCTTTGCGTAACATTAAATACAGAGGCCAAGAACGTTTTCTTCGTTTTTCTACAGTGTTTGCAGATATTTGATGACAAACTAGTTTCTTCAAGTTTTATAGGCAATTTTCTTTATCTGACGGCAAATTGTCGATTGGGATATCTGTAGTTTCTTTTCTAAAGTATTTTGAGGAAGAGGATTTTCTACAACGATAAGTCTTTTCAGCTTCTTTTTTCCTTTTTCACCAATGACTTCCTTTCGTCCACATTTCCCCCCAGGAGCTCTTGATTGCCTGCCATATTTTATTTCTTTTCAAAGTTTACATAGTTATACAAAGTTTAGAAAAATTCCTTTTCTGAATTTTAAATGCTTTATTTATGACAGAATTTGAGCAACCATCCTACAAAAGCTTAAAAATTTCGTTTCGAGTTTGAGGATCTAATTTCGGAGCCAAATTTACTCCCACTAATAAAAGTAGTTCGATTGGTAATTTAAACGTTTAATTTTTAAAATAAAACAGGTGGTAAATTAAAATTTACCATAAGTAATTATACGCTTTTAAAATTGGTCACACTAATTTTGAATCAACCTGTATGTATTAGTTATATGCAGCTGCAAATGAGCTGATTGAAAATCCGGGATAGATTGATATATTTCCAGTTTATAACAAGAAAATTTTACATAGAAATATTTTTTTACTATGGACGTTTATTGAGATTTAAAAATCATTTATTTAGTTTTCTTTTCAGTATCTTCCTTAAGATATATTTATTGTAGAATAAGACTTATTGTAGTAGCAGATACGGGCCTGGATTTAAAATAAAGAAAATCTTATCTGGTTGAGATAATCGCCAGACAAACCGGTACATAAGCATCTATCTACAGAGATAATTATATTGAAGATTATTAATTAACTCGGGAAATTAATACTGAATAGCATCTTTAAACATATATTTAAGGATATTTTTGTGAAATTACTAATTAAGTAATATTATAATTAGAATTAACAATTAGAATCTTATTTTTAGTAATAATTAGTACTTAGAATATTATTTCTAATTATAATTAATAATTATAAAAATTTTTAAATGTAAGATTAATTAATAATTAAAATATTTCTAATTACAATTAATAATTAGAATATTAATTAGTTGGACAAAACTCTCTGTGCCCCTCCCGAAACAAAATCCTGGCTACGCCAGTGTACAGTTCGGCGCACTTCATCTAAACTTATTTTGAGATAAAATACTGCAGTAATAGTAAGGTTGAGCGATTTCTAGCCAAATATTTCGATATCGCCAAGCTGGGTTCAATTTTAAAGATTTGCTTCTGACACTTAATTTGGCGATATTTCACCAAAAGCTGAAAAAGATTGAGTTAGTTTGCGAGATATTGGGGATAGCCAAAGTAGTAGTATTTGAAATCACTTAGGTGACCCTGTAAATAAATTGCCCAGTTGAGTGAAATCAAAAATGAGATGCTAGAAGAGTTCTAAATACAAAATCTCAAAGTTCTACGGTTAAAAGCTTTAGTTATGCGAAATAATTTTTGCGCCAAATTTGGCGACATTTCGGCAAAACTCGCCAAGGTCGACGCAAATTACTAGATTTTAGGCATGGATAAAACAATGACTGACTATCGCTAAATTTGTCGATATTTCTACAAAACTCGCCAAGGACGATGACAAATGGCGATATTTTAGGCATGGACCAAAGACTATCGCTAAGTTTGGCGACATTTCGCCAAAACTCGCCAAGGACGATGACAAATGGCGATATTTTGGACATGGACCAAATGACTGACTATCGCCAAATTTGGCGATACTTCCCAGACAGCACAGCAAACTTGCTGCAAGCTTGATTTATCAAGTCATTAAGCTTGAAAATTTCAAGCGTGTAAGCTTAATGCAAGCTTGAATCAAGTGTTCTAGTTTACACTTGCTCAGCTTGCATTAAGCTTGACATTTCAAGCTTAAAAAATTTTCCTAAATGCACAGGGCGCCGGTCGGCGAACTCGCCCCACATATTTTACTTTGCCACGCATTTTCCCCCTCTATGCTGAAATTTCAATTTAATTTAATCTGTTTCCATCAAGTATTCGTGGCTGGAATAGAACCCGGGACCTTTCGGTTGGGAGTCGAGCTCGCTATCCGTTCAGCTACTAAGCTTCACGCATACATGACTAAAGTTTGAAGTGACTTATCACGCCGTTTTCTCGCCAGATTGATAAGTGGGCGATGTGTTATTTGTTTCTTTTATTTTCCCATGAGATGCATCAAAATTAAAATAATGTTATGTGTGATTTAGAGACTCTACTAATAGGGAAATAAACATAATATAAACTTAAGAGCAGCACACGTTTTAAAACTTTCAGTACCGCAACACTCATGAGCAATACTGCTGGCCAAAATCGAGACAAACGACTGATTTTGAAATCAATTTCGTAGTATAATTGTATTTTATTTTGAAGAATTTCCATATTTGGAAATATAGAATGGGTTTACTTACTTAACACAAATTTTGTGTTAAGTAATCTGAAATCAAAGAAACAGATAGTTAAACGTTACTTCGAAATGCTATATCACAGTTGCTAACATGTATGGAATACAAACACTTTAGTCATTTTTGTAAATATTTCTTAAAATAACAAATAATTGAAAAATTTTGCTATTTTTTAACGCTAAAAATTCTCTTTACAAATGTGGTTAGTTATTTTCCTACATATTGGTATGCTATATCGATATAGAGCATTTCAAAGAATTAAAAATAAGTTTAAATTAATTTATACAAATGTAAATTTGAATTATTTTCATCGTTCATACTTTATAATTAAAAAAATTATTTAACTTCTGAATTTTTTTTTTTATCCTTTGTAATTTTATTTTAAAACTACAAAAGTGTAAGGTGTAAGATTTTTGGGCCCTAAAATCTGTATGCCCTGAGCAGTTGCCCCGTTTGCCCTGCCGGTAATATGGCACTGGTAATAAAATAAAACACATCTTTTATGAACTTTCAGCAAATTTGAGGACTAGACAATTAATGTCCATTCTCTTTCGCAGATGGCGCCATCACTGCACACTTTGAAAGCTAAAATCAAGCTAAAGTCAAGCTTGCATTAATACGTCAAATTCAAGGAAATGTCAAGCTTGATTTAAGCTTATGTGCTGTCTGGGTTCGGTAAAACTCCCCAAGATCGACGACAAATGGCGAGATTTTGGGCATGGACCAAAACATGACTGACTATACTGATGTAATATATTGAAGATGTCCATAATGTATTGAAATTCTTTTAGGTGGTCCTGTAATTAAACTCTCCAGTAGATTGGAACCAAAAATCGAGATGCACAACAATCTTATATATGAAATTTCAACATTCTATGATTAACAGTTTTGGAGATTTGAGAGTTAAATACATACATATGTACACCAAAAGTCGCCAAGCTTGGCGACTTTTGGCGTAATACTTGAGGGAGGCATGTGACTGTGGTCTGGCCATTACCTAACTATATGGTAGGATGATATTGTGCTTGAAATGGATGAATGTTCCTAAAATTGCCATTGACCATAATGTATTGGAAATCTTTTGAATGTTCCTGTAGCAGAACTATACATGATAAAGACACTTTTTTTGATGGAGGAATTCATTTGTAACCCTTAACAGTATATATCACTTCTGAGTCGTTTGAAACAGCCTAATACCTCTAAAATACACTTTAATGAATTTCTGCCCACAGAATGTAATGTATAGAAAATCTTTTGGGCAGCCCTGTAGATAAACTATCCAGTCAAATGGGACCGAAAGGGGAGGTGCATAACTCCATGTTACAACAATCCTAAATATAGTTTCAACATTCTACTATCAATAGTTTTTGAGATATGCGAGTACGCCATCTGTACATACAGATGGCATGGAAAAACTGGTCAAAATGGGTTGTACATGCATGTTAGTTTACAATGAGATTCAGTGAAAAAATTCTTAAAATTAAATTTAGAGGTAGTCAAAATCGTATTTTTTTTGGCAAAATTTGGCCCCTTATATTTTTTGGGATTACATTTCCTTATATTCCATACAAAGAAATAAAAAATCTGGAGTGAGCTCAATCGAAAGCACCATTTAAACGATGTCGTAGCCCTGTAGAAAAACTATAAGTCCTATATACACCAAAATCAATACCGGTCTTGCGACAGTGTTTTATAACATATATGTCCAATTTGAGCTCAATCGAATGATCTGTTTAGGAGCTATCATGTTCACTCACATACACACAGACATACATCTTGTAAAAACAGCATAAATGAATTCAGAAGACCTCAAAACGTGTTAAAACATCAAAATCTCGAAGTCGATTTTTTTCATGATTAAAATACTTTCCTTACACGGTACATGTTCGGAAAGTAAAAATGATACAACTTCATTTTCTAAGCTATTTATATTTTGAATATATATGATCAGTATTTCTGACCGCTTAAAAAATTCATTCAATTATAACTCAATGAAAATCACTACGTTAAAAAAAAAATAGTTTTTTATTATTTCCTGATTTACTTTTGTTCTTGACTTTTCTGTCAGAGGTATGAATAGAATATTCTGGATCGCCTCTAGTTGCATTACCATGGGCGTCCATAGGAATTTTTGTGGTGGGGGGGGGGGGGCAAACTTCAAAAAAATATTTCTAGAGGGGGGCAAATTTAAAACTTTTAACAAATTTAGTTTTGGTTTTGCCATTTGTATACATCATGAGACATTAACCTAAAACTAGGGGAGGGGGGCAAGTGCCCTACCTTGCCCCCCCCCCTTATGGGTGCCCATGTGCATTACTCATTTGATAAAAAAAATCCCAATTTTATAAAAATAATTTTAATACTTATATGGGAATACAATAACATAATTGTATGAACAAAACACAGGTGGGTTTGGGCTATCCTGTTTAGTAACACCTGTAATTACTTCAGAAAGTGGGGGTCTACCTAGTGTTACCAAATAAAAATATTTTAGGTTGCATAAATGAAACAAATTACTTCAGCTAATATTATTGTTGTATCATTGATTATCTGGTAACTAAATTTATAACTCTGGTAATATCTATTACTAAACATAACACATACCAGGGTTGGCATGGTTTAAACCGACTGGTTTAAATCACAGTTTAAACCATGGTTTAAACCAAATGGTTTTTTTCTCAAAAAAACCAATTGGTTTTTTTAAAGAATAATTTAAAATTACAAATACTACAGATAGAATACGTTCTAATATATTTTTAAATTATCCTCATAAGTATCAAGAATAAGTTTATTATATCACTCTAGATACCTTATTATTTTATAATTATTAAAAATTATTAATTAAACTTAAATTATAGGCTGCATTTTTTACTTGAATAATGCTTGATACTTGAACTTTTCCAAAATAGAGGTTTTGTGTTTTAACAACTTATTTCTAAACCTTAAAAATATTATTTTGAACTAAATATCACCATTATTACTAATGAATCTAAGAGCAATATTCCATGTAAAATGTAGTAAACAATTACTATTGTATTATATTATACTAGCTGCCAAGGTGGCCAGCTTCGCCCCCCCCATATCTTACCACATTTACTCAGTCAGTTTTGTCTAAATTATCGGAGTCCTTTCAACGAAAATCATATTCCATGGTTTTAACAGGATTTGTCATGAAATGTATTTAGGTTATGGTTGCTACAAATATTGGGGGTATCATGACAAAAGCTGATGGTGACCATGGGGCATGTGAATAGATCACGGATACTTTTATACACGGATTTTGGGGTCCTCATCATGGCACGGTGGTAATGTCACTGAAAATGGTAGATGGCCGAAGTGTGAGGGTCCCGGATTTGGGTCCCATCATGCGGCTGTCGATCTAACGGTCTGGAGTTTTGGTAGGTTTTCTCCAGATGTAACGTGGGTACGCGTTAAAACCCGAAAGTCCTCCTGCCAAGGCATCTCCTATCCTTGGCAGATCACTCAGAGTAGCGTTGCCATTAATCAAATCAAAAAGAAACAATTTGCTTTTTCGTGTATGGAAACACGAAATGGCTAAAATATACTTCATTGCAAAGTAGTTTTTTTTTTTAAATGTGCAATAAACGCGAAGTAAAAAAATCCGAAAGATTTTGTTTCTTTGCACATACATTGTTATTTTTTAATCTATCTACTGCGTTACACACGTAACCAGTAACAAATAGGCTTGCTTCACTTGATGTCATTGAACTGTTAATCTGGATTTTTGCACGTGTGTTATTGTTATTACGCTAATGTTTACATCTAGTTCTTGCTGCTCCCAGCATAAAAATATCGTCAATTTTGGTACCGCATACATTAGCGTATTATATAAGTAGATACTAAATATAAAAAAATAGTATCTCTAAATAAAATATTAAAATTGAATGATTTCAATGTCCACATAAGTATAGCAACAATTTTTTATTGACTTTGTTTTAATTATTTTCAGAAGAAATATTAATTTTTATTTGAACATTTTACAAATAATTTTATTTATAAATATGTAACATGTAATTATAAAAGGATTTAAAAAAAAACTGGTTTAAACCAAAAAAACCCGGTTTAAACCAAATAAACCCGGTTTTTTTTCAAATAAACCAGGTTTTTTTCCAACCCTGACACATACATTATCTGCTATAGCTTTAATAGTAACACAGATAATTGTCATATGGTCCTCAGAATTTCTTTAAAAATTAATTTAAAAGCAAAACTATTAAATTATTGCATCATATGCAATCTTAAGTTATAAAGATTGCCATCTAAAAGAAAAACTAAGTGCAAAACATGGCCCAATATTACTATCAGTAATGAATCATTTACAAAATCATATTTTTTATTCTGTTGTATTAATCATCCTGCCACTATATTAATTAATTATTATAAAAAATGAATTTCAATTTTATTCACTTCACAATGTTGCTGGAAAATAAGTTGAAGATTTGGTAACCATTTCAATTGCCCAACTTTAGTTTTGATAGTTTGTTAAAAATAAGTCTACACCCACTGAAGTAAATTAGAATGTTAGCTTCTTTTGTACGAAGCTGCCAGGCTTCCTTAAGTTATCTGTATGACTCCTAATCAACACACATTAGCTGTTATTCATGTGCAACCAGTTCTGCAACTGGTACACAAAACATAATTCTGTAGATCTCTCTCTCTCTCCCCCCCCCCCCTCTAGTTGCAAGACTGTGTGCACTCTAAGATTTTTTTCTGGTTTCTAATGATACGAAACCAAGTGTTTGTATTTAATTACAAAACAGTATAGTTTATTATTTTTTTTTTAATCACAACCACATACAGTTTTTATTACAACCACATAGTTCTTCCATCAAATACAATATCACAGATGGCATCAACATCTTGAGATATTCTGGCATGTTCTTGCATCAAGCATATCATTCATAGGTATCACTACTATCTTGAGTAATATAACCAACTGAAGCTCTTTAAAAGGCTAAACTCCATTTATACTTAGTCTTAAAAAGAGCGTCAACTAGTTTAGCTAACCCACATCAACGTGCTGTCTTCTTGTACACTTATGAACTTCCAGTTGTAATCTATGTATATTCTAAAACTGAAATAGACAAAACAACAAAAATTAACATATAAATCTAAAATACTCACTACAAATCTAATGCAATTTATCTTAACTCATTGATCATATTAAAATCATGCATATTAAATAAGATAGTAATAATGCATAAATAACTTGAGAATACTGCCTTTCACTAAATTGACACACTATATATACATAAAACCCATGCAGAATTTAAATATATTCATGCAGGGTAATAAAAGGAACATATGCACACAATTTAAACATGTTAAAAAAAATGTGAAATAATATACATTAATTCCATTTACACACACAAAATTTAAATATACTCAAAGCAAGAAAATGCATTTTTGGAAACAGCAAAGTGCTTTTTAAATTATTTTTCTGGTTATGTATATAACCCATGCAAAATTTAAAACTCATGCAACAAAAATAGTAAAATAACACGCATAAATTCCCTGCACGCACATAAAATTTAAATATACTCAAAGCAAGAAAATACATTTTTGGAAACAGCAAAGTGCTTTTTAAATTATTTTTCTGGTTATGTACATAACCCATGCAACAAAAGTAGTAAAATCACATGCACAAATTCCATTCAGACACAAACTTTAAATATAACCCATGCAACAGAAATAGTAAAATAACACGCATAAATTCCATTTACACACACAAAATTTAAATATACTCAAAGCAAGAAAATACATTTTTGGAAACAGTAAAGTGCTTTTTAAATTATTTTTCTGGTTATGTATATAACCCATGCAAAATTTAAAACTCATGCAACAAAACTAGTAAAATGACATGCATAAATTCCATTTACACACACAAAATTTAAATATACTCAAAGCAAGAAAATACATTTTTGGAAACAGCAAAGTGCTTTTTAAATTATTTTTCTGGTTATGTATATAACCCATGCAACAAAAATAGTAAAATAACATGCATAAATTCCCTGCACACACATAAAATTTAAATATACTCAAAGCAAGAAAATACATTTTTGGAAACAGTAAAGTGCTTTTTAAATTATTTTTCTGGTTATGTACATAACCCATGCAACAAAAGTAGTAAAATCACATGCACAAATTCCATTCAGACACATAAACTTTAAATATAACCCATGCAACAGAAATAGTAAAATAACACGCATAAATTCCATGCACACAAATAAAATTTAAATATACTGAAAGCAAGAAAATACATTTTTGGAAACAGCAAAGTGCTTTTTAAATTATTTTTCTGGTTATGTATATAACCCATGCAAAATTTAAAACTCATGCAACAAAACTAGTAAAATGACATGCATAAATTCCATTCACACACACAAAATTTAAATATACTGAAAGCAAGAAAATACATTCTTGGAAACAGCAAGCTGCTTTTTAAAATTATAAATAAATATGTTAACAGTTTCTTTTCTTGGTTATGCGTACAACCCATGCAAAAATTAAACAGACCCTTGCGTACTTAAAATCTAATGTACTCATGCAAGCAAGTCAATTTTTGGAAGTCAAGAGTATGGCTGCTTTGCTTTTTAAATTACCTGTAAATAAACACACATATAAAAAGTGTACGATATAACTGATTCTAAGTTTCATTGGAAATAAATACATAATAAAATCGTTATCACGCACACACAAAAAGAACATTAATGTATTAAATTAAAAAAGAGAAAATTGAACAGGGGATAAATTAATTTTTTTATTTTCTCTTTCTCCCAGATAAATGCACATTTTTTTAAAATTTCTAATGGCAAAGGTGTTTGACATAAAAAACACAAAACCTAACAAACAAACAAAAAAAAAAGTCACTTCCACAAACATCTTTTGTTCTTGTTTTGGTCTTATTTTTATGTCAAACCCCTTTGTCACTAGAAAAAAAAAATAAAATATATATAAGGATTTTGCTTAATTTTGCTGAATAGTTTTTAATTTTAAAAGAGATAATGTTTTGGTTGATGTTTGTGGCTAGAACTCATCAATATCATTGAAACCTACTGCAATGACAAAATTTTGCTCATTTTTTTAAAAATCCCTTTTAAACAAAAGGTAACCCTGTTGATTATAACATAAATCTTGCAAAATTTAAACAAGCTCATGCAACAGTCAGTAATATGCATATATCATGCTATACATATAAGTCATGCAGTATTAACTCATGCTACAAAGGTTATGCTGGTTGTTAAAAAAAAACAAAAAAACATATTTATTTTATTATATTTTTGTGCTGTTATATTGGTATAACTTTGGCAGTATGTTCCTGCCTAGGCATACAAGGTTTTTTTTTTTAACCGTGTGGATAATTAGGCTATCAGCGTACAATTTCTTGTCACTGCCACCTGATGATTCTGGAAAGCCCTCCCAGCCATCTATCGGGCCCGGTCTGGGGCACACACGTTTTTATAATTTTTATTAGTTTTTTTGTGCTTTTACATTGGTAGAAATACCTACATAGAAGCTTTTTTTTCTTTTACCGTATAACTTTGGCAGATGCTCCTGCCTAGGCATACTTTTTTTTTTTTTTTACCGTGTGGATAATTAGGCTATCAGCGTACAATTTCTTGTCACTGCCACCTGATGATTCTGGAAAGCCCTCCCAGCCATCTATAGGGCCCGGTCTGGGGCACACACGTTTTTATCATTTTTATTAGTTTTTTTTTTTTTGTGCTTTTACATTGGTAGAAATACCTACATAGCTTTTTTTTTTTTTTACCGTATAACTTTGGCAGATGCTCCTGCCTAGGCATACACGTTTTTTTTTTTTAATTTTTTTTTTTAACCGTGTGGATAATTGGCACACACGTTTTTATTTATTTATTTAAGACCTTGTTTTGATTTTTTGCTATCTTTGAGCTTGTTGGTGAGATGAGGGATGCAGTGTTTTTTATGTTTGTGGCTGTGCAGTTACTAGATCTCATCAATTTTCCCATTGCTTTGCTTTCCCTGCAGCTTTTTATGAGTAATTTGATTGTAATACCAATGTTGCAGCTATTTTTTGCTTTTCATATTCAGAGGGCTTGCGAAGAATATTGTTGATTTTAGATGGACCAGATTTCTTCTTGGTTGTAACGAAACGTTGTGCTTTGATCTTCTTATTGGGAGGTTCTTTACTGCTGCTTGGGAATTGTGTATTGCTGGAATCATTGTGCGTTGCATGGCATGAGCGAATATCACTCAAAGTATTTCTCAATAGATGGAGCATAGCTGCACGTTCAGATGTTGATGTGGCCTTCCTTGAAATCATGAGTGTCTCCTCCATAATCTTCTTGACTTCAGCTTCGTATTCTTCTTTTGATATATCAGATTTTTCTTTTATTAAGTGGCTGATATGAGATTCTTTCTCAGCTTGCTTATCATCTTCGCACACAAACATGTTGTCATCTGCATCTTCATTGTTGTATTGGTTTCTATCCTGGCTCATTTCTGTTTGTAAATAGTTCGTGCAAATAAAATGGATATGCTTGCACATATTCCATTGTACTGCATTATCAAGGCAGGTACAAGTGAAATTGTGAAGACAAAATCCACATTCTTTGCACAATAAGGTGCACTGCACTGAGCAAGTAGACATCTTTTCAACTGTGTACAGTTCTCCGTTGTTTTGAGAGGAACTGATACACCACTTACCATCATCTTCTACGATCACATTGGTGCTTAAATTAGTACTAAATCTGTGACGTTTTCGAAGCTCACTTATTTTAGAAGTAATTTTACCCCTATCTATACATATCAACCTATCAAATATTTTATCCCTAACAAATTTCATTAAACAAAATAAAGTTTTATCAAGGCGTTTAACCTTCTTACCTTTCAAATAAATATATTTAATTGTCCTATGCATCCTTTCTATATGCATATTTGTGTTAATCCCACTCCACTTCCTATAGCAATATGCCCAAGCCTCTGGTCGGTTGCAGTATGTCTGCTCAAAATAATTGAAGAACTCACTGCAAATATCTTGGAAGATCAACTTAGCTTGACCTAACATAATTAAAAAAGCATTTTCGTCAGTCTCACTTAACAAGCATCTTAAAATTTTATAAACGTGTACCTGTTGTTCGTCATTTCGTACTAACTGAGCAATTTTTCTTCTCCAACTTCTGTCAACATGCCAAGAACATAAGAGTCTTTTATCAGGAGAGCCGTTAACACTTCTCCAGGCATTTAGAAACGATTCCGCATCATCAGTCATTAGTACCTTAGGACTTACCTGCACATGTTCCTTTAATGCCCTGAATGCTAAACTTAATGCAACACTATCCTGTCGGTTACTCAGTATAAAAGCTGCAGGAAATCCTTCTCGCTTATCATCTAAAATTAAAATAGTCATTAAATCAAAATTATAAGCATTTACACCATGTGTAAAGTCAAGACAAATGATGTCATTTCCATATAATCTCAGCATCTCTTGTTGCGCAGAATTCATTAAAACCAAAAGAAAGTCATCTTTTTGCATACCTGGAAATAAAACATCATCATACACATTTTGGTCTTTAAATAGAATTATTGGAGAGTCCTCACAGTTTTTCAGACTTTCAACCCACTTTCTAACACTATCTCGATCATTAGAATCCATAACCCCATCCATATTAACACCAAACTCACTCTTAATATTTAACACATCCCTACGGTTTAAAAGATGAATACGCCCCAAATCTCCCGTTAAAGAATCTCTGACCTCATCCAATATGGATTCAATTGGTACATTTTGTGACAGCTTAATTGCAATGTTTTCTTTTTCTTTCTGTGTGAGCCTGATACGTCCAATATCATTTGTGTGACCCACATGTGTTTTTGTAAACTCCACTCTTATTTTACCTACACCCCCATCTTCCACAACTTTTAACATAGATGGACACACAGCATTAATTTTATTGCTACCAAACATTTTTTCATGTCTTTTCCCACAACTCTCACTTTTAAAATTTCCACTTCTATGACAGTAAAAATAACTAACTTTTATATCCCTTTTTGTAGTTTTGGTTCCAGAATTTTTAACATAGGAACAAATGTTCACTTTTTCAATATCTTCCTTCCATTGTAGAAAATCATCAAATGTATCAAATTCAATTACCTCTTTCTCTATATTCAATGCATGAAACTCTGTAAAATGTAGTTCCAACTGTTTCCTGGAAGCAAAGTCTTCATCACAAATGGCACACTTAACATTTGGAAGACTTAAAGGTCTATCACCTGCACCATGTTTTAACCGAGCATGACGATAAAGATTTGAAGCCTTAGAAAAGGACTTACCGCAAGAAACACAGTCATGTCTAAGCAGAGTTTCCATTGTTTCTAATTAAAAAAAAAAAGAAAAAAAATTATATTTGCCCCCACCTTCCCAAAAAAGGGGGGCGAGAGCAGGGTAAATCTAAAAAGTATCTAAATATTTCAAAGAAATATGTTGTAATATTTAATTTAAACTTATATATTATTTATAGCATATTTTAATTTAATATATATTAATACGGTTAATATAATATTTAATTTAAGCTCACTTCATTAGTACAGGGTTCCTACAGATTTCACAGCTTTTGCATCCCTGATATATCTATCACGCCCTTCCCCGATTTTTTATCTAGCGTGCTTTCTCAAATTTTGCATTCCTATTTTTAATATTACATCCTATAATTAATAACTTCTATATATTTTGCCCTTTATTTAACAAAAAAAAAAAAAAATAATAATAATAATAAAGTTAATATATACAAGAATTTTATTTGACATCATTGGATTCTAACAAAATCCCTGTTTGATAATGATTTAGGATAAAATTAAGCATATTTCAACTGCACAAGATGTGCTCATAAAGGACACATTTTAAAGTTATTTATAAGGTTAAATGATAAATTCTAATTTCCCTGACTTTCCAGGACTGTAGAAACCCTGAGTTAACAATTCAAGAGCATTTTAAATTTGATAATGCTATAATTGAACATAAATTTGAGAAAATTCTGGCTACATTAATAGCTTTAATTAAATGTACAATTTTTTTAATTGTAGCATGGTAATGACAGTTGTGAACATAACTTAATCATACAAGCCTAGATTTAATCCATGTAATAAAATGCATTTTAAGTGAAATGTTTTGAGGATAATACATCTTAAATGAAATTTATCCGTATATTGAATCAAACAGTTATACTGAACATGAATTACATATACTATTCCCTGTCGAAAACCTAAAAGTTTGATGATACATCATAAATCAATTCTGTAACGAATATATAACAAAATTTGTATTAACCATCAATTTATTAAGTAATTATATTATATTAAAACTTCAATTAGATGCTTACATATAAAAATTAATTCATTATCTTATTTAATTTAAAAACTCGTATAGCATCCGCAAATCAAGCAATGCTTTGTTTGATGGCACACGGTAAACTGCTTTTGTAGTGAATTTTAAACCATAATTTTATATTAAAACATCGATTAAACTCTTATATTAAAACAATCAACAGAATAATATTAAAATTACTAAATCATCAATCCTGTAATCAAAAGCATCCGCAAATCGAGCAGTGCTTTGTTCGAAAGCACATGGTACACTGATTCTATAGAGAATATTAAACCAAATAAAACGAAAATTTATCCGTATATGGAATCAAACAGTTATACTGAACATGAATTACATATACTATTCCCTGTCGAAAACCTAAAAGTTTGATGATACATCGTAAATCAATTCTGTAACGAATATATAACAAAATTTGTATTAACCATCAATTTATTAAGTAATTATATTATATTAAAACTTCAATAAGATGCTTACATATAAAAATTAATTCATTATCTTATTTAATTTAAAAACTCGTATAGCATCCGCAAATCAAGCAATGCTTTGTTTGATGGCACACGGTAAACTGCTTTTGTAGTGAATTTTAAACCATAATTTTATATTAAAACATCGATTAAACTCTTATATTAAAACAATCAACAGAATAATATTAAAATTACTAAATCATCAATCCTGTAATCAAAAGCATCCGCAAATCGAGCAGTGCTTTGTTCGAAAGCACATGGTACACTGATTCTATAGAGAATATTAAACCAAATAAAACGATAATATTATTAAAACAATATTTATATTAAAACATCGGTTACACTCTTATATTAAATACATCGATAGATTATTAAAGCATCATACCTGAAATCTAAAACATTTATATTGAAATTCCAATATCCAAAACATTCGGAGAATATCCTGTGAAACGCTGTACGGAAAACGGGATGGATTGGCGGGAAACCGATCATGTAACTTTTTTCCCTCAAATAGAGGAAAAAATCCTTTTCCCTACGACTTTCAGCGCCCTCTGCTGGTATGAGTCTTTTAGCATTAGGAGCCTTTCCTCCGGCTATCCGCTTTACAAGTTTACTTGAAAACAGCACTACCTTGATTTCCAGAGCAGTCTGAAAATGGAATTTAGAACCTACAAAAATACTGTGCTTAATTTCTGGTGAGCCATACTAACGCATGAAAAACACGAGTTTAAACCAAATTTCCTGTTTTTGATTAGTTTTATAATATTTTAAGAACATGAGTTATATTAGAAATTCAACTTTTTCGCTCCAAGATCATTTAATTAAACCATTAGAGTGTAACTTCATTTTGTGAAACTTTTCAAAAAAGTTTTTGTCTTTTTTCTAATGCAAATATTGCACCCAGAGTTGTTATTTTCAAATACTATCATTCATAAACACTACAAAAATGTGTCAGACATTCACGAAAGGGATCATAAGCTTAACAAATATCAATTCTTATTGTTGAGCGAAAGTTAAATGTCAAAGTGTAAACTAAAACACTCATACACATTGCTTGTAGGTCATATATAAGTACGATTTTCTCGAACTAAATGTAGAGTGCTGGGCAGGAAAAGCTCCACCCTCATAGTGAAAGTTTACACCCACAGAGAAAGAAATTATTTCAACAGCATCAGCAATAAACATTCGAAATTAAATTAAGCGACAGTAGTTTATTTAAATAGAAATAGGAAATATACAAAATTGACAACTCAAGCAATACAATCTATAAGTACAACATTTATATATTGATTTTTAGGAACAAAGACGGAACTACATTCAAGGTAGGCAAAGAGGTTACCTCAATTCTGGTCACTCTTTACTTAAATTGCCGGAGTTCAGTGTGTTAAAATATATAAAGAAATAATTTCAAACTGTAGATTTTACGTACCCGAGTAGCATAGTAGTTTCGGCCAATATCGCCTCGATATCGATTTGTCTCATTTTGCCCAATATTGCTCAACATGAGTGCTGCGATATTGAAACTTTTAAAAAGTGTGTTTTTTAGCTTTTAAGTTGATATTATGTTTATTTCCCAATTAGAAGAGGCTATAAATCACATATAAATATATTTTAATTTTGATTTATCCCATGGAAAAATAAAAAATGTAGATCGGCATCAGGCAATACTGATCGATCTCACCAAAGAACGGCGTGACACCCATTGCCACACATTGCTGAAGTCTGCCTTAAAACGGCCGTTTCATTCGATTTTGGCAAATATTGTCCATTGTCGATATTCCGATATTTAAAGTTGTGAAAGGTTTTAATACTGAATTTCTCAGTTTGTTTTCGTTTGCTTTACCCGAAAAATAGAATTAAGCGATCATATATGCAAGCATTTTACATTTCACAGTCCCACGAAAAGGAAAACCTAAATGAATGTCGGACAATACTGGTCAATCTCGCTAAAGATCGAGAGGCAAACAACTCATGCATTATCTCAAATGGAGTGGGTTTAGTAGTGATTTTGGCCAATATTATCAAATATTGGTATTGCGACATTGAAAGTTTTTATATTTAATATCTCTGTTTATGTTTAGTTCTTCTTTTTTCATCATCGGCAATTTAACATTAACATTATTAAACACTTCATTGTTTTGTTTTTGTTTCTTATAACAACAAAAGTATAAGCTTAGAAAAGGAATAAAACTTACTTTTTATTAATACTAATATTTATGCAAAACGCTTCTTTTTCCAAATAAAAGAAACTGGGATAAATATTTATTTAACATTAATCTTCTTTTTCTTTTCTTTTTATAATCTTAAGAGACCTTACCAAGTAAAATAAAATCTCACTTTCTGGACAAAACTAAAGTACAATGTGTTTGAACAGATTTTCAACATTTTAATTTTCTTTTCAGAGTATAACTATGAAATTTTCTTTATTCGATCATATGATTTAATTATTTAGGTTTCTTTTTAAAACATTATTTATTTAAGATTTAATCATTTTTATTTCTCTACTTCTCAACTGCAAGGGCGTAGCCCGAAGGCGGGACATTAGAATATATTCCATCCTACTTCAACTTTTCCTTTGGACTTAACGTAATATTGAAATAAAATAATAAAGCTCTTACAGTAGAAAACAAAATATTTAAGTGTTTTAACCTTTTGAAGTTGTAATATTCCAGCAAAATGTTTCCCCCCCCCCCCACTCAATTCTACCCTTTTTTTAATTTGCTGATTCATTTGTAGTAAATATTTATTAATAGTTGAATCGTTTTTTATGTATCGACTTCCTGTAACTTTAAGGGCGTAGCAAGAGATATGAATTTTATAAATTAAATCATCTCACTAAATGCTTTTCTTTAAACTTTAGATTAAAAGTTCTATTGAAAAAAGAAAAAAGAAAAGCTCTTACAATAGAAACAGTATAGCATGTATGGGTTTAAATTTCGGGGGGGGGTGCGTTATTTTAAACTTTTAAACATTATTGTTGCTAGAGAGTTAATATAAATGTTTTAAAATAGTCTTTTTTAAATTATTGTTTTACATTTTCGACGTAAGTTAAATACGTCCCTGAGTAGGAAAAGTATATATGTCATATTTGCAGTATCTTCAATTATATATATATATATATATATATATATATATATATATATATATATATATATATATATATATATATATATATATGATTGATAAGTAAAATAGAAAGAACATTTTACACAAACACATATATATGTATATGTGGGTGTGTAAAATGTTTTCAAAAGGCAAAAATGGCATATAGAATCAAATCAAGCATCCTCGAATTTCATACTGTTTTGGCCCGCTGATTCTGATCTTTCTAGGGTGAGCTTTAAGCTGCCGTGAATGTCGAAGCTGATTTTAGACGTAATTCATTACACAAACTTAATATCTTTAAAAGCAAGTTAGTGTAATATAGCACTATTTATAAAATACTAATTATAAAATACTATTTGTTAAAATTAATTAAACTAGTTTATCTAAAAGCGCTTACGAGTAAAAGTTTGAAATATTCCGTCCTCCAACGACAATTAGTCAGACGCGAAGGCGTAAAATGTTTCCTGAACTGAACTGAACTGAAGTTCTAGGTTTTTCGGAGCACCTTAGCGTAGAGCTTTATCTCCAGTTTGTAGTTATATATCTTGAGGTACTTTATCATGAGGTGGGGGGGGGGGCGGATCAGTTACAGATCAGATTGGTCGTGCAGGAGTTCACTAAGAAGGCGCAAAAACGTAGAGGACCGCTTTGGGGCGTTTTCGATTGCAGGGTTCGGAGGGGTCATAGTCCGGGTACTCCGCGGCTATTTCATTGGGAAGCTGGTTCAGCGTACCAAAAAGCAAGTCTGTAAATGAACTGTCTAAGATAGTGGTTCCCAACCTTTTTTTAATCGCGACCCCTTTTAGATTTTTCAAAACTTTCGCACCCCCCCCTCCCCAATACGCCATGTTTGACCAATAAAAAAAAATTAATAATGAAAAAATATATCTTGAGATTTAAGATTGGTATCTTTTTAATAAGTACTGATTATTAATAGGATGATTGAGGTTAAATTTGACTGATAAGTTTGGCTATTCTTGGCGGAATATTGGTCAAAGCCAACCGCATGTCATCTTAGACATGTAATTTATTACTGGCTTTTTGTCTTGATCTGCAAAAGAGTTGAAAATCCAACTTCACGCAGGAAAGTGTGGATGCAAATGGCGTTAACATTTGACATGAAAAATTATCGGATATGAGCGACGCACAGCACACAAAAATTGAGTTTACTGTTTCTCTTGGTATAAATCACTTGCGGAGGAGTCATTTTGCAAATTCAAAAATTCATCCTGCACTTCATCAGGAAAATAGGCGACATCTAAAGATGTGTGAAATGGATTTCGCACGAGTGCAACCTCTTCTTCATCAAACTCTGGGATTTATCTTTGAATTTCAGATTCAAGGACTTCAAGGTGGTGACTAATTACCTACTTTAATTGCAGTTCCTATTTCCGATTCTTCTGTCTTAATGCATAGGTTTTCAAGCATTAGTTAATACGCCTAGATTCACCGACGTCAGTTTTTGTAGCTTTGATACAAAAACGTTCCTGAAGAGAATAAGGATTTTTTCTTTCCAAAGGTAAAGGGAGAAATGGTGTCTCATGGAAAAGAAACGTGAAAATAATTTACTATTAATTTCCTACAAAAGCTGTCTGCGGCGACCCCCGAGAAAAGGCATGGCGACCCAAAGGTCGCGAACCCCCGGTTGGGAACCACTGGTCTAAGAGTTTTGATGTTGAGGTCTCTTCTAATGGCCGCGTTCTTTAAGAAGTGATGCGCAGAATTCCATTCTGCTTGCTTTCTAGTCGGTCAATTGAGGATCTTGCGGCATAAGCCCACACCGGTGCGGCGTACGTAGCAGTTGGTCGTATAAATGTCTTGTAAAGAAGCGCTTTGTTTTGCGGAGAGAGGTTCTTGTTTTTAATGATGGGGCTAGCTTCCGGTAGGCCAGGGCCATCTTGTGTCTGGCGCTATCAATGTGAGGTCTCCATGTGCGATTTCTGTCGATGGTGACGCCAAGGTATTTAACCTGTCCTTCCCAGTCAAACGGGGTGTTGTCGATTATAATCCTGGTCGGCTTATTCCGGTTTGAGAGGTACAAGGCCTGGCACTTGGGAATGTTCAGGAGTAGCTTCCAGCCCCTGATCCAGCGGTTGATGGAGTCAAGATGAGTTTGCATGGCAGTGATGAGGGCAGAGCCAGTGTCAGCGTGGCCGACTATTGACGCGTCATCGGCGTAGAGGGCATGCATGGTGTCTTGGTGGGTCGCAATGTCGTTAATAAAGATATTGAACAAGACGTGTCCGAGGACTGAACCCTGGGGGACTCCACTGGAAATTGGTGACGGGCTAGAGTATGCGTCTTTGACTCTAACTTGAAATCTGCGGTGGACCAGGTAGCTATTTAGTAGCTTCATTAAGGAGTCCGGGAAATGGAGCTTGACGAGTTTGTAAATTAACCCATCGTGCCAGACCTTGTCAAAGGCCTTCTGGAGGTCGAGAAGCAAGATGGCGGAATGTCGTTTCTGCTGATGCGGGATAGATAGGGCCTCGACGACACGATGCACTTGATGGACGATACACTAGCCCGGCCGGAAGCCAAATTGTTCTGGGAGAAGCAGGTTACTGTCCGTGATGTGGTCGTTTACCCTGTTCAGAATCACCCGCTCTGCTATCTTACTCAAGCAGCTTAGGAGGCTAATAGGCCTATATGCAGTCGGGTTTGCCAGGTTCTGTCCAGCTTTGGGTATCTGGACTACGGTGGCAAGTTTCCAGGCCGGAGGAAAGTAACCGGTGTCCAGGATGGCATTTATAATCTTGGTGATGGCAAAGAGAGTGTTTACCGGAATGTTCTGGAGCATTTTATTTGTAATGTGGTCAGGCCCTGACCTTTTGTTCTTCTTGGTGCGCTTGATGATGTTTATAACTTTACTCGGCGGGGCAGGGCTAATCCGATGCTACGTAGGCTGCAGCAGGAAGTCATATACAGTCCTGTGCACATGGTAGTTCCAGCCCTGGGAGGAGAGGTTGGCAGTGTTCGTGAATTGTGTCTCGTAGCACATAGCAAGAACTTCCGCTTTTTGCTTGTTCTGGTAGTGAAAGCTACCCTGGTGTTTCAGGGTGGGCATGTCCGTGACCCGGCCTGTGATGCGTTTGACGGCTTTCCATATGGAGCCATCATCAGGTGCGAGGTTAGTGATATAGCTGGTCCACTGTTCATTTCGGTATTTGAGGATTTCCTCTTTCACCGTGGCACAAAGCTGCAGGTACGACTGCTTGTCCTCCGGGTTTCTGGTTTGATGATACTTTTTCCAGGCCTGATTTCTTTGCCTGATGATGGATCTGATTCTCCAGGGAAGTTTGAAGTGTTCTCTTCGAGGCACCTGCTTGGAACAGTCCCGGTGTGCGGCGATGATATTGTCCGTGAGGCTGGTGATGGCCTCATCAATGTCCTGTTGGGTGCGTCCGTTTTTGAAGGAGAAAGGGGAGCACCGAAGGTGCTCTGTAAAGGCTCTCCAGTCTGTAGACAAGTAGGGCCGATCCTTGAAACGTTCATGCAGCAGGCTGAGCTCAAACGTGACCGGGTAGTGATCCGAGGTGAAGCTTTGAGTGACGGAGCAGGGAGGAGTAACAGCGAAGTTGTTGGTGATGGCAATGTCCATGGTAGAGAACACCGGGGTGCCCTGATGGTGTCCAACATGCGTGCGGCTCACAGGGAAGGACAGCTTAAGATGGTCTGAGATGATTAACTTCAGGAGGGAGCAGCCTCGCTTGCAGTTTCTTTTGCAATTCCACGCGAAGTGGTGGGCGTTCAGATCACCAGGGATGAAGTTTTTCTTGCACTTCTGTAGGATTGTCCTGATGTCTTGGACCGGGAAGGGCTTGGAGCAACTTACGTAGGCAGATGTGATCACGACGTCTTCTGTGAGACCATGCACAAGAACTGAGGTGGCTTCCAGAGAGGTAAGGTTTAAGTTTGTCACCAAGGTGTGGGGATGTTTCTTCTTATGTATAGGGCCGTGTCTTTCGTACTTATCAAAAATCATAGCCTTTTGTTACAATAGAAGTGGTCGTAAATATCTGGAAAAGGTTTCCGCCTGACGCACAACTACTTTTTATGATGCAGATTTTATTATTTCAGTAGAATTCATAGTTACTTTCAAAGATCACGATGGGTTAAAATTTTTTGTTTACTTTTTGAGGAGCTGGAAAATCTGTGTTTCTTACCATCAAAAGGCATATCCCTCCCTTACGATTGATGTGGGCGTACACATCAGGACGAGGTTTGCGCCTACATGAGTAATTCCTTGATCTCAAAATTCTTCAGAATGCGGATTTTATTATTTTAGAAGAATTCAACATTACTTTAAAAAAGGTCACGATGTATTGTTTAATTTTTCTTTTTTTTACTGATTGTGAAGCTTAAAAATGTGTGTTTCTTACCCTTCGTAAGTGATGCTGCTTTTTACAATTGAAGTGGGCGTAAACACCAAGAGAAAGTTCCTGCCTACAAGGTGCATCCACTTGCTCTCATTTAACAGTTCCGTTTAAAAATTAATAGACGTAGCAGGACTTTTGAGCAGCTTTAAAAACAAACCGATAGTGTTAAATACCCATTCTCCTATTTCTTTCAAAACCACCCTAATACTATGTTTAAAAAGTGACGTAAATTTTTTTTCACAACTGGAATGAAACACACTTGTATTTTCATTGTGAAGATAATAAAAAAGGAACAACAAAGCGTAAGGGTGGTTTTATTGGATTTTAAAGATTTTTAAAAGGCAGCAGAAAGCGGATACAACTGATGAATGCTTCCTAATTCACTTAGGCTCCTCACAGTAATTCGCCAGAATGGAAATTTTCTGCATTTATAAAACCTCGGGAAAAAAATTTAAGTGGGTTCTGGGCATCCCCCCCCACACAACCATTTTGTCTCTGATTGAGATGTAAATGTGTCATTTCATGAATATTAAAAAAAAAGGAAGTGCTATATAAGTAATTTTTTTAATATTTCAAAATTAAAATTGGCCTAAAAATTGGATTGTTTCTTATCTTAAAAATTCTCCGACGAATGAATGAGAAGTCCCCGAAGGGGCGGGGACACGACAAGGGGCACGTGCCCCCTGGACACCCCTGCTAGTGCCACCTTCGATTACCTGAATAATCCGCGAAAGTACAAAAAGATTAAAATTTACAGTTTTCATAGTTATGCTTCAAACCAAAACGTATTAATAGGTACATACGTATATAGGGAAATATTGGGAGAATGCTGAATTAATTCATTAAAATATGCACTAGTAACGAAAAACAAGGCTTTAAAAAAGTATTATAATTTTTTGAAGATTCAAATAAAAAATAAATTGAGATATATATTTATTAATTTACTACATCTAGAAGAAGAGCCTAAAAAAGCATACACCAACAAATAATTTTTTCATTGTTTTCAATATGTGCATGGATGAAAGAGCGTTTTAGAATATTTATAGATGAAGATACATTCTGTTAAAAAAAAAATAATAAAAATCAGGAATTTTTGAGTTTTAACGTCTGTTTAATTGTATGGACTGACCCTTTGAATCTCTCTTTGAATATATTTTGATTCTGTGTGTGTTTCGAGTTTTGGAAGGTTTTCTTACATTTGAAGTACTATCTTAAAATTCTGTCTACATTGTGTAGAACACATACACTTTGTGTGTGCATAACGCTTTTAAAGATTTTATTTGAGTTATGTATGTTATCTTGCAATTAAGTTTTCTTTTAATGATTAATAATTTCAATTCTGTGTGCAATTTTGTACGAAGTAGAAGTGTTTCGAGAGTTTTTCTTGTCATATAATTCTTGGGAATAATAATTATTAGGGCGTTAAAAGATGCATTTTTCTATAATAATTGCATTTAGCCATATAAATATATAGCATGTACAAAGTTTGAGGAGACTTTTTTTTTTTTAATTTCCACCTTTAGTATAGCTATTGTTGAAAATATGCTTCTATCTCTGAGCTAATAATAAGACACACCTATGAGCTAAATTCAAATTGGATTTTTTTTTAATTAATAGATTTACTGCTTATGCAGTGCTATTTTGCCTAAAAATATTTTTCTTATGTTTCATTAAAACTGAATCCACACTCACGTCTCCTTCCTACCATTTTTAATATATGAAGGTTTGGCAGAAGATTTTAGTAGTTTTAGTCCAATTCGGTGCAAAATACAATACCCTATATTCAGCCAAAAACAAAAACAAAAATTACTTTTCGATATCAAGTGAGTCATGTTCAATTATTAGTTTAATTTCCTTTTTTGATTTTGGAGAGCTTAACCACTTAATTTTTAGTTTTGTTTGGAAGTTTCTCCAATGTGTGAATTTTAAAAATGTATTCTATTTTAAAACATTTACTTTGCCCTGGAAAGTCTAGTTTAGTTCTCAGAAAACGGTATCGTTCATATTGGTGATAGCAGATGGCAGCGCCATATCTTGTAACCAAAACTGAAATTGTATTCATTCGAAGTTATTGAGAGAATTGTGTTATGGCAAGCCACACTCACACAACACGAGCACGAACCAATGGGGTTGTGCTTTGGGAGGATGGGCCAGTTAAGTGGTGCAGAATATTTTGACGTTATAAGAGAGTTGTAACTGTAATCAAGGTCATTATAAACGAGTTCAACAGTATTTGTAGCCTAAAATGCTAAAATCCTTGGTGCGCCACTGGCATTACTGAAAGTGCAATGTCATTGACGTATATAGGGGGGATGTTAGGGGGTTTGAACAACCCCCCCCCCTAGTCTACGCAAAATTGCTAGTTTTCGCCGAACACCTTTTTGCATTCGTGCCTCAAATAAGTATATCATAAAAAGAAAAGTTGCACATGAATTTTGAAAATTTTATTTACATTCAAACAATTACATTAATTTTGTACTCTAAATTTACGGGTAATAAAAAAATTGTAAGAAGCTTCGCGGAAGCTATGTGTTTTCCGACCGCAGAAAGCTGACCGATGTACAGTGTCTACTTGACCCACAGGTAGTGCTGTAAAAGTAACGACAAAATGAGTATCCGTATGCAGTGGCGTAGCCAGAAATTTTTCATTGGGGGGGGGGTTACGAATACTTCAACTCATATATATGAATAGATGTGCGTGATAAGGGAGTGAAGAATATACATTTTGTATGGCAAAATATTTCTCCGGGGGGAATGATCCCCCTAACCCCACTCCTCTTGGCTACGCCACTGTCCATATGTATTTGTTACTTAGATGTTCACTATTCGTTACTTAGTATTCGTTACTACTAATAGAATCGGTAATAGGATGGGATCATGCGCATCCGAATGCCAAGGAATCCAAGGGATTACAGATATGCATCCCACTAGTACCAATACAAAGTACATTAAAATCAGAATTTGTGATGAAATATATGCTGTTATAAACTTCACTTCTCTGTATTCATTTTATATTCTCTCTATTCTAAAAAAAAGTGAAGGCCACTGGCGCTGTCAAAGCTTGTTGGCCTATCTCCTCCTAAACCGTGGGGATTTGTGTTTCGACTAAGGTGCCCACAGATTCGAAAAATTCCGAGGAACCTGCTAAGCTGACTTAAATTTCGAAAATCGAATTATTTTACAAGATATTAATAAAAACTGAAAAAATAAACATAATGGTTGCCAGATTTGGCATAAAATCATTCATTCCTTTGCAACAAAGCGTTTCCAAGTATCTAGAATCGCGTGAAATTTACAAACATGAGATAGAATTACGCCCATTTTACGCCAAAATAAAAACTATATGAAATAAGTAACTCAAAATGTGTTACACAAAGTTGACAACTTTCAAATAGTATAAGTTCGCTTAGACAACAGCAGTTTAGAATTAGCGATTATTCGTTTTTCTAAAACAGAATAACTAATATCTTGAAAATGAAAAATGATTAAAATGAGATTATTTTAGTTCGGTATTAGTTCGGTCCAGCTGGATTATTTGCTACCAGTAGAAATATTTGGCGGCGTTAACTATGCCATTATAGCAGTTATAATACACTTTGGATATTTGCCAGCGCGACGAGATGGTATAATTCGTGGTGCTAAGTACGCCAATCTGCAAACGATTATGTAAATGAAAATATGGATAACGGTTTTAGGGTAACCTTAAATTAACAGTAATTGTAGGTTGTGAGCATGCGTAACTCGCCAAATAATGAAAAGTCGCCATTGGTGGCAAGCTATCGCAAGATGTCCAATAGGTTTTACATTATAAAAAATGCAGCTGAAACAGATGTTCTGATTTTATTACGCTTTAGCTCCTAATTAATATAACTTTTGAATGGCAACATTAAATATCATTGTGTTTCTGAGGAGTGCAAATAATTTAAGCAAATAATAAAGCGGTGTCCGCACTCCAGGTGTAGTATAGCTCAGGACCCGTACAACACGGATTCCCATAACAAAATATCTTCCGTGTTATGAGGGGGAGGGGGTCTACTGTAGTGTGAAGTTTAAATTTTTATGTACCAATGAACATCCAAGAACCAAGCAATGTGTAGCTCAGTAACATTCTATCTGATCCAATCTTCGGGTTTTGTCTGTTGAAATTATGTCTTTTTTACGAATAAGCCTTATTAGGGGCCGAATGCCTCATACGAAAAGCGAGCGTAGCGAGTCTGGGGGCCTTGGCCCCTAGTCCTTGAAATAAAATAACGTCTTTTTATTTACGAAAGAACACTTGTTTTGCTAAGACTTTTCTTGACTTTTCAATATTTGTATTTCTCGATTTTCGGTGTTGTTCGAAAAAATCATGTGATTTTGGTTTTGGTACATAAATACAAATGAACTAATTATGCCAGGCCCTTCAAAATTTTGACACTGTCTCTTTATAAGCTGTACTACATACTGAAATAAACGATAAATCTCTATCAGTTTCAAAACTTTTAGAAAAAATTCTTAAAAATCGGAAATTTTCTCAAAGCGTGTCACTCTTCGAAAAATTTTGCAGCTCAGATCCATGTTTAAGAATTTTTTTCTGAAAATTTCGCTTATTGCAGTGTGTAAAGCAGCTTATGAAGAACCATCTGGAATTTTTTGGAGACCATGGTGCTATTAGTTTATTTCAATTTGTGAACCAAGACTAAAAACAGAGTTTTTTCTTAACAATTAACGTGAAGTATACAAAATTACTAACTAGGCCAGTAGCGTAAGTAGTCAGGATTTTATTTCGGGGGCGGGCGGGCTGCAGCCCCCCCCTCCCTCCGAAATAAAATCCTGGCTGGATTCCTGCATGCTGGTGTTAACTGCTTTAGAGAAACCCAATATAGCTTGTTCCAGTCTACTGCTTAAAATATAATTACATATTTACCAGGCACCTTCAGTCTCGCAGTTCAGATCGCTATACTCTCGGCCACTTGTGGGGCTCCTGAATATGAGCTTGCCTTTGTGGTACACTTTTAAAGTATTTCTACTGCCAAAACTGAAACAATAGATTTTCTCAAAATCGGAAGGTGTACGTTGTTTATATGGCACATTCACGATATTGTTGCGGAATTACTCTGCTACTCCTGGGTTTCGTCGTTCTAAAGTCCAGTTGGTGTAAAAAGTTCAAGTAAAAAGTCACTTGTCAGGATGGAACACAAACTTTATTGCTTCTAGAACTTCGTAGAACAATCAGCTGTACACAATTCACAAGTACAATCCAGCAGTAACGTGCTTTTAACAATCCGCTTAGATCAGAAGCTCTCACAAATGCTGTATCTCTCACACAAAATAAATCACTTTCACAGGCAAAAATTCAGTGGAAATATTCAAGGGATATCGTAAACAATCCCTTAAGACACAGCAATGAAGAATTTACAAACAGCACTTTAAAAACAGCTTCGTAAAGCAAGCTAAAACACGGCTTCTATAGCACTGTCAATTCACAAAGCAAGCGTACTCTCACTGACTGCTCTTCACACATTGAGCGTTCAACTCGCACTGAACTGTCGGGGCAGCGCGCCGGTTTATATAGAGGAGGCAGAAGCTGCGGGCAGCTTCCAGAAGTCAATTTCTCGAGGATTCTACATAAAGCGTGAATTTTGATTACGTCATAGAAGAGAAATGTTAGGTTATTATGCGTTTTTAATGCAGGGAAAACAACTTCCAGGCCCCATTGGGAAAATCGCGAGAAATGACCAAAAAGTCGCCAAGCTTGGCGACTTTTGGCGAAATATCGCCAAATTTGGCGCCAAAAATAAGTCCCCAAATGTGAAGAGATCGAAGCCCTAGGACTAATATTTCTCGAGATTTCTAGAAGCCCCATAGAAAAACATACGGGAAAGCGAAACCTCCGTATCTCTGGTTCTAATTGGCCGATTTTGATGCAACAAAAAGCAAAATTTTCTACTTGAAGCGTAGAATACGAATTTTAAACCATTTTAAGCCCCACAGCAGCGGGTTGCCCCGAAATTTCGTAACAATATACACTCATGTCCATAAATTAAGGATAATTCAGAATCACACAGAAATTGATCTCTAAAATAAAAATTTCACCTGTGGAATGATCACACACATCTTGAAGAAGAATATGCAAATTACAGGAAACCACCAGATGGCGTGGATGGTACGTCACAATGACGAGAGTGTAAGAGAGGGGTATATAAGGAATGGTGGCAAAGAAGTAAAATTGTTCCCAAGCGCTGTGAAAGCCTTTCAGTGCAAAAACCGCATAGTTATGGCACAAAGGAGGCATTTGGAAGATGTTTTACGTGGTAGAATTATCGGACGACTGGAATGTGGACGTGCCCAGCTGGAAGTATCCGAGGAACTTGGAATCGCCCAGAGTGTCATCTCCAGGCTTTGGCAACGATTCCAAGATGATGGTAATGTGAGTAGACGTTACAGCACAGGTCGCCCCCGAGTTACAACGCCGAATGAGGACCACTATTTGGCAGTTACTGCCAAAAGAAACAGACGAT
>JAWZYV010015354.1:0-85309 GCA_038373885.1 Cheiracanthium punctorium
TATTTTTTTACATATTTCACAACACAGTGTTATAAAGTAAACCTCTTTCTTTCAAATGCCAAAAATCGTTTGACAAAATATGAGCAAATACGCCAACGAGAACTGTGTGCTGACGAAGTTTGCGGTGGTGGGAAACTTTCGTTACAACCTAATAGTAATAAAAATTATAAATAAAATTCTAATTTTTTCTCTTGAATCTAGTTGAGATTGATAATTCATATTTATTTTTCAGTGTGAGGACTGAAAAATTTTAAATATTTTATTCAAGAAACTGTAGAGAAAAGCAAATCAAATAATAAGTAGCAATTTCAAGAAAAACAATGGTTCATTATTAATTGAACACTTTAAATGTCTCGAGTATTTGAAAGTATATAAGGCCTAAATTTTAAGCTTCATAGAGTTTTCGAAAAGTACTGTAATCAAGTTTTTCTTGAAAAATTCACATCATCTGGCAGTCACATTTTGCGACTGTGAGATAATGTGACTGTGGCGAGGCGACCATGACGCGGCTGAGTTATCAGGCTGATTTCATGAATATTTAGTTATTTTGCTTTAGTTTCAGCTCATTTATTTACTGAAGTTCTTATTGACACAGTTTTTGTGTGTTTTGCATTTGCGCAATAAATCATATCAGTTTAACATGGCGAAATGCAAACTTTACCGCACGAGACAAATAATTTTGCATTTGTAGAAACTCCACATCACTGAAATTAATTTGAATTAAATGCGTAATAAAAATATTCCTTTGCTATCGTGCGAAGAATGGCTCAGCAGGTGGTTTTAATAAAAAGCTTCGTATTTTATAAGAACGTAAGCTTCATTGTCATATAAAATACGAACATGAAGCTTACGTATGGAACACACTGCATTGTGTGGAACACACTACCACTGACTGCAATAGTACTGTATAGCTTTCAATTTCTTTTTAGGAAACTCAATGAGCTTTTAAATAACGTTTAATTAATAAGAATGTCTTCCGTGTGTCTCATTTTTGGAGTTTGGTTAGCCTCTTTGCCATTTCGAACCGTAAAACAGATCTTCACGGTTTCTCGAAATGTTGCCCAGGGAGTACCACGTGGAGGTGGGCTACCTAGTAGAGTATTTCGAACAACCTAGGAAGCATCCTAAATACGAAGCCTGAAAAGCAAAACAATTTTTCCATTTCTTAGATATTTTAAACAGCAGCGAACGAAGTTATTATTATTATTATTATTACTATTACCATTTATTATGTGTTTATTTATTGAATTTCTTAGGCGGAAACTTTGATATTTTTTCTTTGGTTATTGTTCTGCCTTGTTTGAAACATAATTTTAGTTAATGCCTTTACTTTGTATTGAAAACTATATCGATAAACACGATGATAGAGTTCGTTTAAGAAGTTACAAAAAATGCGCAAAACAGCGTTTAGATATTTGCTTTTAAATTTTCGGCACTTCGAAATACTCTACCAAAACTCCCCTTTCGGCATCCCGCACTTCAACTCTCGATGTTGTTGAGAGGACTGGCGGTAGCCAGGTACCAACTAGGTCGTTAGTCCAGGAACCAACTAAGACCTAGCGGAAACCTTTTCTGGTGGCATGGCGGCGGAGGGAGCAGGCAACGATTGGAAGAACTGGTCAAAGTCACAGGTGGGCCCCTACTGGATGGCTTTCGCAGAGGCCCTCGGGTAATTATAGTCACTTTTGGACCACCTCCACATGCGAGTAGAAGTTCTTTAATTTCCAGGTGGTCTTGTTGAAAATGAATGTGGGGTGGCCTCTTTGGTTAAAACGTCACTATGGCCGATTGCCTTCGATTACTGATGTTACAAGCAATCTTGGCCTCGGAAAAAACTGTCTTAACTGGCTACCTCTAATGTTCTTTAGATGTTAATAAAGTAGCCTTTGAGAAATTAGAGTCTCTGTTCTTTCATGGCATGATGTTTCATAATCGTTTCATGACTGCAGCTGGATTCTATTGTGACCCTTATTTGCTTTCTCTAGTCTAAAAACTGCATGGGTTAAAGTTTTAAAAGTTCTGTCGTTTAAAGCAAGTTGATCTGGATTTAGAACTGGCGACACTTGATTGGCTACTGAAGGTCACAGTTGAGGTTCTAAAATGTTCTTGTCTAAAGCAGATTGATCTCAATTTGAAACTGATGAACCTAGCTGGCTATTTGGAAAGAACGATGATATTTGGAAGGGAAGACGCACGGAGTTCAGAGAGTGGTTTCCAAAGTGCTCTATTGTCTAAAGCATGTTGGTCTTAACTTGGAATTGATGAGCTTGACTGGCTATTCCAAAAACTCTACGAGGACTACTTTGTCTATTGAGTTAACCAATTTTATTTGGATTTGAAGCTACTGGACTTGATTGACTATTGGAAAGACTGATGGCACTTGATGGAGAAGACGGAGCTGGAACGTTCCGGATCTAAATTGTTCTATTGTCTGAAGCATACTTATCTTGATTTATAACTGTTGGACTTGGCTGACAGACTCGGTAAAGAAGGATCTGACCGGAGCTCACAGACTTAAACTGTAAATTCTTCTATTGTTTAAAGTCAGTCGATCTCGATTTGAAACCGATGAACTATGATGGTTGGCTATTAGTAAGAGTGCTGATACTCGGAATAGAAGGAAGGAGATGAATCGAAAGACTATTGATACTTGATAGAGAAGACGCTCAGAGCTGAACTGTTGAGGCTCTACATTCTTTATTGTGTAAACCAGTTTATTTGGATTTGGAACTGAAGGACGAGATTGACTGTTGGAAAGACTAATGTTACTTGGTAGTTAAGACGGACGGAGCTCGAGGTTTGCAGCTCTAAATTGTTCTATTGTCTGAAGCATGATTATGTTGATTTGGAGCTTTGGAGTTGGCTGACTATTTGGAAGACTAGGTAAAGAATACGGACGGAGCTGACAAGTTGAGACAGTAAATTGTTCTGTTGTCTGAAGCAAGTTGATCTCTATTTGAAACTGATGTACTTGATTGGCTGTTAGAAAGAGGTGATATTTGGTAGAGAAGAGGGACGCAGCTCATTGGTTGAGGTTTTTAACTGTTGTATTGTCTTAAGCAGGTTGATGTGGACTGATTGATTTGAATAGAAATTAGAAGCACTGATCGAGTTTAGATGTTGAGATATTGAAACTTTCTATTGTCTATTGTCCTTGAGTTCTTTTTGATTTAAATTGCTCTATTGAGTTTCATAAGTCAGGAACAGTGGAAGCAAAAAGGTATACATTGGAAATTTTTCAAATCTGTAAGAGAAAACGGACATTCATAAATATATTTAGTAGTCATAACAATGATTTGCTTTTAAATATTACTTTAGACTCACGTGAATTTGGAAGACCACAATTTTATATTTAGATTACTCTAACATAGAGTAAGTGCAGCATTTCGATGATTAATGAAAGTTACGGATAATGAATGAACTAATGCGCGACAATCGTAAAATTTGTAGTTGTTTTACGAAATACAAAGCAAACTTACATATGATAAATCTATACAAGTTAAAAATATTTACGTAAAAGAAGTATCAAACTAAAAATTGAAAATTCGTTAAATAAGAACGCATTTAGAACTGTGATATGTCTACGAATAGTTTCTGAAAATTGTAAAATTTTTATCTTATAATGTTTATAGATTACGACAATGTTAGGCTCATCATATGAAGAAGCATCATGTAATATTTTGAGACTTGTCAAATTTCTATCTTGTTCTTAAAACTATATATGTTATGAATACTATTATTTTAAGTAATCGAACATTAAGGATGAGCGAACACTTTGTCGAAGTTAGTTATGTGATAAAATATCGCCCAATATTACTTTACAGTTGTAAAATAATGTGCGAACGTTTTCAATGAATTTTCAGTGGTGATAAGGAAAATCCAGGAGTACTACTGTAGTAAAATTTCATGATGTCTTTTATAAGACGAATTAAGGCCTAAATTTCGAAAAAAATATTAACCGAAAGTTTAAGCAAAACAGCTGATCAGATTTATATACTGTAATGCGTCGATATCAGGTTTGTGCATATGGTGACAGGCATTGCGTTTTGCTAGTCAATGTAACATAAATAGGTGTAATGCTGCAAAAATTCCATTGAATAGCAAAGGTAAATAACGAACGTTGAAAGACAGTAAATCATTGCAACAGATAAATATTGAATAGTTTTGGTATTAAAAAATACTATAAGCAACCTTTTAAAATACAGTTTCTAAATGTATGAGGTCAAAATGCCAAAAACTTAAACGCATGTATAGCTTTCTTACAATTATTAATATTTACAAGTCTTTCTGAAGTCGGTAAACAGCTTTCATTATAATATTAGCAACGTTAGTCCATTTCACAAGAGCGTCTTTTGATTTTTTATCTAAGAAAAACAATTCAAAAATTTCAGAAATATCCATTAAAAAGGCATCCGAAGAGTCAAATTCATTAAGCAAAATTTTGTCCAAATTGTTTACAAATTCCTTTTTGGCTTGAAGAAATTCGTAGTAAGTTTTCATGTAAGTTGTCGGATCATTTCTAATACCTTCCTTCAAGGTTTCTACAAGTTTACTTTCTAACTGCAAGAAACATGGACGAAACCTAAGGAAAAAGAACAAGTATATCATTTACAGTGTAAGTAAATAATAAAGCTTTTTTTCTCATATTTTTCCTAAAGTATATGACTGCTCCAAAACTTCGTGAAAATTTTTCAATACTTTATATGCTCATTTTATGTCTCAAGATTAGGATTCCAAAACGGCTTTATTTTTATTTCTACGATGCCTAGAAACCAAGTTATAGAAGCAATAGTGAAATGGAAGTACTTTCTAAAGTATTAAAATCTTTAAACTCATTTTCTGAAAGTGTGTTTTCCGTGAATTTTCTTTACGATAAATGTCATATCCCATAACGTTTTTAAAATATTGACTTAAAATATTGTCAGGATATTTAATCATTATTAGTTGTGTTCTGAAGCAGAATATTTCTATCTTTATTTATTTATTTTATGACCATTTTTTTTCTTCGGAAACAATATGTTGTTTTCAGGAAAAATAATGCACTTTCATACAAAAACTGATATATCTTCATGAAAAAAACCTTTTTCAAATGCTTTGCTTTAACACAGATAAATATAGATAGTACATATTTATGTACTGTAAAATATCGTAATATATATATATATATATATATATATATATATATAACTAGACAAGACGAGAGTGGCGTAAATGCAATTTCTAACAAAAATGACACTTTAATTTGACGATATTTCAGAGCTTTATAATTTTTATTAAAAATGCATTAAATATTTTATTTATATACCACCATTTTACTGAAAATCATGGTTTTTACTTTTAAAAAAGTGGTTCGAAAGTAGGTTTACACCTCAAACTCGTTATTTATTTATTTATTTATTTGAGTGTGTGGTTGGTCCGTTTTTTTCAATGAAAGGTGAGAAGGCAGATTAAATCGATTTCTGTGTGCTATCCCCATATCTAAAATATTGGACTTGCACAGAGGGAGAACGTCTACTATTTCAGTTTCTTGCTTTGCTTGTCTTTAAACGCTGCGAAATATGTCCGAGTTAACAAAATTAGACAATACTGTAGTTGTTTAGTATATCACCTGAATAAAATGGTATGGGTAGGTTTTAAAGCAGTTCTTTTGTAATTTCCAGCTGCTTTTAGAGACAAAAAACAAAGTCACATTTTTTATTGCGGTACGCATAAAATGGAAGTGAAAATTTAATGCTGTTCTTAACTAAAGATACAACTTACTGAGAGCTGAACTGAAGCTACATGAATATGTATGTGTTTTAAAACCTGCAACACTATGCTTATCAATCACAGTGTTTAAGGAACATCTAAAAATATTTAGTGTACCAAAGTCCACTATCTGTCACCAGTCTAGAGTTATATGAAATATGAGACCATCTTAACTCTTTACTCTAAACATTGACTTTCTACACGTAAAATTTACATGTGAACTAGCTGAAAACTTGCTATGGAAAAACGTTGAACCATGATTTAGAGCTTAAACTGATGAAAAAACCCAATTCATGGTTCAACATTTCCCATTGAAAGGTTGCAGCTAATTTAGCTCTATTGTATGGCAAAACATTGAACAATTTCTGTTAACAGTGTACTGTCTTTTTGGTGTGAACGGAATAAAAGTATTTTTTGAATTTTCGTTATCTACATTCAGTTGAATGAGTGTGTGCATGTGTGTATGCGTTATGCTGCGTCAAGAATAAGATGGCAGCTTCTTCCAATACTCACTCATTCACAGTTTCCATTCTAAGCAGTATATTTTCATCAGGAAAAGCATCAAAGTCAAATTTTTCGTCTTTGTCAGTTCTTCGGGGAGAGCAGCGACTGTAAAGAAACAAATCACACGGAATTGTAACCTACTCTTCGAATGAAACACTTTAACGCAGCAATTTGATATTATGAACTTGAAATGTAGAAAAAACCGTAAGTTAGGGCTCAAACTCTTAACACTGGCCTGTCTATGCCCATCTGCATGCAAGTTTACGCCATGCTTCCAAGGGATGAAAGGAGCAGGCTGTTATAAAGATTTTCTTTCTCAGTTATTTAACGGTAGATTAAAAAAATTGTTAAGATTTCAATGTCATTTGGTCATTTTAGTATTTCGTAAGTGCCCTTTTTGCTTGGATAAAGGCAAAACACGCGGCAATGTACTTCTTGAAGAGCTATGGAATTTCTGAATCATATAGCCAGACTTTAATGAGTCTCTCAATGAGCTGTTGTTGAGTTTCATGATAAATAAAATTAAAAGAAACTTTTTTAAATCTGCCATAGAAGAAAAGTCTAAAACATTGTGCGTATTTTAATTAAGTTTCACCTTTAAAAGAATTAATTGGACTTACTTATGTACTCCACAAAAAATAGCCATTTGAATATCACCAAAATTTGTCAGTTGTTTAAAATTTCCAGCGTGTAATTGCGTATAGAGTTTGCTAATTTGAATTTGTTAGTTGAAAGTTATTTTCTTAATGATTTGGCAAAATTGTCATTAGGTAAAGAGTTTTTGTTAACATTTAATGTCGCACTACTTAAAAATGGTAAAGTAAACGTGATCAAATCGGAAACAAATTTCATATTTCCTAATGACTAACCACACAAATGTTCCTTTTCCTTTCTTCTTCTTCTTCTTTTTTTTTTTTTTTTTTTTTTTTTAAGCGTTTCATATCCTTTTATAAGGAGGTAGGAATGGCGTTCTTTGATTCCATGTTTATAAAGAGTATAGATAAATTTGAAAAGCTCTCCCCTTTTTCTTGAACTGTTATTTGAGTTCCTTATTTTGAGTGTGATTTGGAGATTTTTGCTGTTGCAGCTTTAATAATTGCTGTGACTTAAAGATTTTTCAATTTATGGCAGCTATCATACGGAGGGCATTTCTTAAACTAACAGCAAAGGAGTAGTCTGGGTAAGTGCGTTTTTTAAGAAACGTGATCCAAGGGATTAGAAAGCAGTTTCACCTAACATTATTTACAATACTAATTAAAGTTAACAGAATTGAAGCATGCACTTTAAACCTAGAAATGACTTACACAGCTGCGCGAAACTTTTTCCACAGCCCCATTGCAGAGCAAGGGCTTCGGCAGAAAATCAAGAATTAAGAAATCAGCAAAATTTCAATCAATTCAAAAGAATTGGTCAGAATGGTTCAGTTTTAAAGCAACTTTTCAGTAAACTCAAAATGAACTGTTGAAAAACAATGAGAAGTTTGCATTGTTTGCTATAATGCTTGTATAACAATAGATTTGTAACGTATTTGTTGTGTATTGTTTCAGTTGGTTGGTTTTAAATTATTTTTACCCAAATGCCATTGTTATGATGGATTTGAAACAAATATCCCTCATTATGTTACGTTACTTAGGTAATCCAATGTAGAAATTTGAATTCAATCCGCAGCATCCAAAATAATGGCCGAATTATGCATTTTTCCACTAGAATCTGAGTCGTTTATAATTCTGAGTCGTATTAATATTTAAATTCATTAAGTCGTTTAATGAATTTCGGCCCATAGCGCGTAATGTATTTCGAATCTTTTGGGCTGTCCTGTACATAAACTATCCATTCGATTGAGACCAAATAGGGAGGTGCACAACTAGATGTTAGAACAATCCTAAATATTAAGTTTCAACATTCTACGACCAATAGTTTTTGAGATATGCGAGTTTAATGAATTTCGGCCCATAGAGCGTAATGTATTTCGAATCTTTTGGTATCTAGTCGAATGGAACCGAAAACGGAGGTGCACAACTAGATGTTACAAGAATCCTAAATATAAAGTTTCGACACGCCTAATAGTTATATGACGCGTTTTTTGATCGTGCATGCTAGCTTACGATGAGATGCATCGAAAAAATTCTTAAAAGTAAATTTAGAGGTAGTCAAAATCGGTTTTTTCGTCGAAATTTGGCCCCCAAAATATTTCAGGATCTCACTAATTCCTTATACTCCGTACAAGGAAGTAAAAAATGGGTTAATAGGGGGTATGGTCCCCTCTTACAGATATACAAGTCACGCAACGTGATTTCATACTTGAAATAAGGCAGTTTATCATTTCCTGTGCCAGTTGGTCCCACTCGTTCAGCAACGCTGTTTTCATTCCCTGTATGGTTCTTGGAGGGGGGGGGGGGGTGCGAGTTCCAATTGCCCTCCCCATAACGTCCCTGACATGCTCTATAGGGTTAAGGTCTGGATATCTGGCTGACCAGTCCGGCGAATATCCTCACTCTCTAGAAATTCGTCATCCAGAAGACTTCTACGTGGCCTTGCGTTATTGTCCATTAAAATGAACTCAGGGCAACTGCACCCCTGAAAAGGCGAACATACGGCTCCAAGACCTCATCCTTATACCTCACACCAGTCACAGTGCCTCTTTCAAAGACATGGAGAGGTGTGCGGCCATCCAACATGATGCCTGCCCAGACCATTAAACCTCCTCTGCCATAATAGTCGATTTCGCGGACATTGGAGGGTAGGTAGCGGGTCCCTGGTTCTCTCCATATGAACGTACGGCGAGAATCGGTGTTTAGGATGAACCGGGACTCATCCGTGAAGATAACGGTCGTCCATTGTTCCATACTCCAATCTCTATGCTCTCTGCACCATACTAAACGGATTCTCCTGTTCGTAGAAGTGAGCGGGACGCACAGCAGGTCTTCTTGCAAACAACTCTCTCACATGAAGTCTTTTGGAAACAGTCGCCCTTGATACACGGGTTCCTGTGGCTGCATACAAGTCACGAGAGAGCTGAGAAGCTGTAGCACTCCTGCTGCGCCTCGCTTTAATGGACAAATGACGATCTTCTCTGGCCGTCATGGCTCTTGGACGACCTTTCCCAGGCATTCTCCTGATGGATCCGGTATCCTGGAATACAGTTACACACGACGCTGGGTGTTAAATTGAACCCTTTACAAATCTGGACTTGACATTGGCCTGTTTCTAGCCTCCCCAGAATTCGCCACCTCATTCCATCATCTTGGTCATCGCGGTTACTCATTTTTACTGTTACAATTTGAAATTAGCCGATTGCTGCAAAAAACAAAGAAACTCGCCGAGGTGAGCTAGCGAACGAAATGCGTCTTACGCGCGCTTATAAAGCCTGTTTCTCTACTGGCTCCGCCTACACACACGTGAACGCTTACGTATTTCACGTACAAGATTTGCATTTTTGTCTAGAAGTAGTTTTACATTCAGTTCAGTTCTTTACATAAAATTTGATAAAATATACAAATTCTCTTAATTTATCTCACCAGTGTAGATGGGAGAGCTTGTAAAATCGGGAGCTACAGCGCAGGTGAGAGATTTCCAACCCTTCCGTTTAGACTACCCAGTCGCAGGGTGCGAATTCACGGGGGGGGGATACCGGGGATCATCCCAGGCTGAAGAATGTAATATTCCAGCCTAGAGAAATATTAATTGATCCCATCTAGGGCAGTGCCGTAAAAATAGGGATGCATGGCGGGGCGAATGCCCGGGGCCCCCACACGTAGGGGCCTCAAAATCCATACAGTTATTTTCCCAACGTTTCTTTCTTTCTTTTTTTTTGGTTTTTTATAACTTTTCAGATTTGCACATCTAATATTCTAAACGGATCACCTAGCACTGTTTAAGCAGAAAACAAATAAGCTGCTTACTGCTTACAAAACAGCTAACAGCTCACCAACAGATCCGCTGTATTACGATATGTACAGCTGATTTGTAACAGTTAAATTTATATGCCAGTATTTTTAGTCAAAGTTCCTTAACTATTGACCTTGTGTTCCCTTTATTTGTATTCTAGAAAAACATGATCTGGGCCTCAAAAAGCCACTCTGAAGCAAACATACCTTTTAGGGGTGGGGGCCTCTTATTTCTTATTATCATATCACTTAGGTAATTTTAAGCAAAAGGCCTGTTTTTTATTTTATTTTTTTTTTTTTGTAATTATTACTTACAAACATTTTATGCACTTACTACAAAGAATGTGCAGATGCATAATCAGTGGTGTACACTGACTTCCTGTAAGAGAAGGGAGTATGGAAGTAATGTTATGTTAAAAGTGTTCGCGGACTTTATGTTAAAAATGCATGGACAAAGGTCGGGGGAAGTTGAATCCCCCACACGCTATTTGTGTACGCCACTGCGCATAGTAAAGATATGAAGTTTTCTTCCACCCTTTTCTAGAAAAGGATACTCAACTAAGTTTAGAGTAAGTCAATGCTCTCGACTAAGGGTACTCGAGGGTACTCAACTAGACTCTACCTAAGGGTACTAGAGTAAGTCAATGCTCGAAAAAAAAAATTCCCTCTAATGAGGATCTAAATTAGGAATGGCATGGCATGACATACAAAACTCAACTGCCAAATAGCATGAGCTGCTTTTTCTCGCATATCTTAAAACTCAAAATTAAACTACTTAAATTGACACTATATCCTTTAATTTTTCCCCTCTAAAAACCAATGGTCTGAGCCCCTCTTGCAAAATATTTTAATATTTTTTGGCCGTCCTTTCCTTCTACTTGTGTAATAATCAGCGATTTGTACATTCTTTTTACATTAATTATACAAATAATTCAATAATTATTTGTATAAACACTCAAACTTAAGATGAAAATAAACTCTACATTTCAGCTGGAATGTAAAATCTATTAGTTACTTCAATATATGAAATAAAAAATACCTTTTTTTTTTTTTTTTTTTACAAATCAAGTGCTCCATTAATGGCTGAAAACGCTTTTATAATACTACTTACATCACGACACACATTCACATTAGAAATAATACTACTTACATCACGAACACATAAGAGCTATATTGGTGATTTATTAATACTCTTTGTGTTGTCTTGTGTTTTGTTAAGGTAAAGCTACGCAAGAGTTATCCGCTTAGAAGGAGTGCAATGGAGAAAACCGTACAAAACTTCGAACGGCAGGACAAAACCCTGGACCTTCACACTTCAGCCCAGGCGCGTAGCCAGGAAAATTTTTCGGGGGGAGGGGATATGAACTTATATGTGTATAAATAGACTAAATTTCCTCACTAATCCAAACATTTCCGGGGGGGGATCTATCTTGATATCCCCCCCCTGGCTACGCCCCTGCTTCAGCCATCTTACTATGTTGTATGTTGAGTGTTTTATCCACTCGTCCATGGTGGGGCCTAATTTATTAATTTTTTATCAAGTAATATAATTTTGTAATTATTTAAGATGGGGAATACACAAAGTTCCATGAGAAAAGGGGCGAAGCGTGAGGAAAAATAACTTTGTAAAGTTTTGAAACTAATCTTCTTCTAGTCAATAACTTATTTATGACAAGTACACTTTCGTAACACACAAAAAACGAAGGTTTTTAGTTTTCAAATGGAAAAAAAAAAAAAAAAGAATAGGGATTGGAAAGTATTAGGTTGTAACGAAAGTTTCCCGCCACCGCAAACATCGTCAGAACACAGTTGGCATTGTCGTATTTGCTCATATTTTGTCGAACTAATTTTGACATTTGAAAGAAAGAGGCTTACTTTATAACACTATGTTGTGAAATCTTTGAAAAATATAGTTATCATTAAGTACAAGGTGTCTCCAAATGGAACTATAGCTCTAGAGGATTAGAACCATCATTAACTTCCAGTTGTGTTGCAAAAAGTCAGCTCTAGAATATCAACAAATTATGAGTACAGCTTTAAGTACTATTGTTGTATAATGTGACACTATGTAGGTTTGGTACCGAAAGTTCAAATACAGTTATCTAAGGAGTTAGAAGTTAGTTTTTCAGGCAGATATGGCGGAAAACTTTCGTTACAACCTGATACTTCATGTCATTTAAAAAATAATTCATTCAGCACTGTGGGGATTGCGAAATGAGCATTTTTACTGCGTTCTGAATTCTTTTGTACTTTTGTATTGTTTTCGTTCTAAAATATTTCAAAGCCTGAGATGAACCCCTTTCCACAAGTGCAAGATCCCTCTCTAAATCTCCTACTGAATCTTGAAAGAAACCTCTTCAACGATCTCGAAGTAATTTGCATCATTTACATTTTTCTACTCAGGTGTTCTTTTCGCGGTTCCGGTACATCTGTAACACAGAACACAGATACTCAAAATAGATAACACCTGTTTAAAAAGTTGTTAACGATACGCAAATGACCATCTAAAAGAAAGCTTTCTGGCCTTACGAAATTGGTCATTCATTATGTGGTGACAACCCCTTCCGCTGCCTGTGTACTGATCAACAGTTGAGCACCCACGACCCTAGTAGCAATGACTGCTTGTTTTCTGCTCGGTCGTTCATCGACTCATCGTTAACTCATCGACTCGTCGAATTCAGTCATCGGCAAGTGCACTTTTGTTTATCTGCAATAGATGAATTTTTATTCATGGATAGAAGTGATCTAGACGAGCAGTTTCGCCGATGGGAAACCGAAAAACAATATCTTATCCGAAACTGCAGCTCTATAGTCAACGGGCCTTGCAGGTGTCCCCAGTGGTTTACACTTTACCCAAATTCCTATAAATATTTGCGTAATTTAGATGTGCCTTTGCATAATTTAAGGGAAATTTTGAACAATTCTTGAATTAATCGCATAATTTACTTCAAATTTCTTGTCAACGGGCCTTGGAGGGGGCAGGGGGGTGGTATGCCCCCCTTGTCCCCTCCCACAAAATTTAAATTCGAAAAGAAATATTTACAAAAAAATGTAAGTATTTATTATATAAAAATCGTTTGTAATATTTAAATAATTTAAAAAAAGTGTGTTTAAAAAAAAGAAAAGAAAATCTATTTGAGCATCAGCTGCATTATAAGAAAAACGGAAACTTCATTACAATGAGCAACTCTTTTGAAACCTCTTTAATGTAAACAACAAGAAGAGAAATCATTTAATTTTTAAAAGTTATCCAAGAAATATAAAAGTTAAAATCACGCTAAAATTCCTATACAATTGGCAATATTGTTTTTTAATTATTAATTATGAATGTTGTTGCTACTTACATACATTGGTAAAAAGTGAAATTAATTTCTTACCAATCGAATAATTTGACTATTATTAATAATAGCTGAACAACACTTTGTCAAAATTTCACCCCAAGTCCCAATCTGAGACTAAAATAACTGGTACTTCACACTTTGCCTTACACATGATAAGATCCGATGGTCTAGGGGCAGCGCGCTTATCTCGTAATCAGTACGCTCATGGTTCGGGCCCGGTGGAGAAAGAGTTTTTTTTTTCCAGAAAAACGAAAATTTAGCATACAAAAAACGAAAACATAATAAACAGAACGGACATTTTTTGAAAATTTTGCTGCCAGCCGTTTATTTTTTATTAACAAATATATTTTAAACAGTTTATCGGTTTCTTTTCGTTATTTCATCGGAGTCATCGGGCAACGATGATCAGCTTTATGGCTCCCCGAGCGGACATTTTGTACCAGTTGCCGATGAAATTTCCCCTTTTTTGGATGAAAAGCCGTGATCGGCCATTGCTCCTTCTCCTCGGATTTAACTCACCAACCTCTCATCGACCGATGGGTTATTGCTACTAGGGAATGCTTTTGCTAATTGACAGCCTCGCAAAAGCTGCTGCCGACAATTTTCATGATAGGAGATAACAGGTTTGAAACATGTGTTTACTAGTGTCTTCCATGGTGAAACGGGAGCGACTCCCGATTCCCCCTTCCACTTCCACAAATCATTAGTGGACAGCAATTATCTTCTGTTGTTTAACATTGAAATCCGGTTGTCCCCCACCCAAGGCTTTTGTGGCTTTTTAAAATGAATGCTTTTCGACAATGTAAATAAACTGTCTTGCGACTTCAGATTAAAATATTGTAAATGATTCGGAAGTAAAATCCAGCGACAATGTTAATTTAGCTGAATGCTTGGCTCTGTGTATAATACAGAAAATTCAGCGTCTGGAAATACATCAGAAGATGAAAACACTTTGCAACAAAATATGGAATTCTTAAAAGGTTAATTCATATTTTATTACTTTTAATCATATCATTTCATATAGCATAGCATTGTATGTACAAAAGAAAATGTATAATTAATTGTATCAATAAATCATGTCTTAATTTTTCAATATTTCTACATTTTTCTATCTCGTACTTTATTTTTCGAATTATTAGTTTCGAATAAACAAATATAAATAGTATTAAAATTTTCATATTTGAACACAAAGCTTATTGATTAAAAAATTTATCCAAGCCTATAGCCTTGAGATATCTATTTATCAAATTGATATTCCTTTAAAATTATTTAAAAACTATTTCTGAATCTTTCTAACTCATACTTTTATTTTAAGTAATAGCAATGTGTTTATTTACTGTTATAATTTATTGAATTTTACAGTTTTGATTAAACAAATATACATTGTGGTCAAATTAAGCAGACTATATTTAATTTCTTACTTATTTACCTATTTATTTCTACTTCTTTTTTCTTTTTAAATGAAATAATAAATTACTCTTTTTCTTTGGTACTTCAAATTTTCAACTTATCAATTTTCAATTTTTCAACTATCAATTTTTCAACTTATGTACATACTGTACATAAGTTGAAAAATTGGTAAGTGATATTTACACTTTAGAAACTAGTGCAAGATTTCTGAGCCATTTACTTTTTAGTAATTCTTTCCACTTGATTCTGAAGAGTCCAACAGATTATATAGAAATAGCTTTAAAATATAATTACGAAACGTAATTCCAATAGGCATGACGATTCTTTTTATAACTTTTCTTTGTGTGTGTATCTACACTCAAATGTAGTATAATACATTACTTCTAAAATATAATCTCCAGGAAACACACACAGGTTCTCTGAACGTCTATTAACGTTCAGAAAACATCTTCTGAACGTTAATAGACATTCAGAGAACCTGTGTGTGTTTGCTGGGTCAATATTCTTAAAGGTATTTTTATGGAAATTTAGGACGAATAGATAAGCGTTTCGTGTTGCTGCTGTAATTTTTAGTAGTTTAAATTATATTAAAAGAATAATTTTCAGACTAATAGAATATTACTAGTGTTTTCTGTTTAGCGATTCTCTCTTCTGTTCTTATCGTTGCTTCCAGGCCTGGTTGTTACAATGCCCTTGTATCGAGCAAGCGTTTGCGTTGCGCTACATTATAAGCATTCAAATACCCATACGGAAAGCAACGATGGGTACAGAAGGGCTATTGCCTCAATCTAGCAATAGAAATCTGCACCCCTTTTCAAGTGTCACACATGACACACGCCTATCTTGTTATATCTCAGATATACGCCGTTGATTTCTCTTTAGTGCTGTATGCTGCCTGTTGTAAATTGTGTTCTTGAAGTGAATTTTTCAAAAATAGAAAATTTATTTATTTAAAATAGAGGTCCGATTTTTTTTTTTTTGGGGGGGGGGGTATAAATACTTATATTATGCCATATCTACTTATATTATGTCTAACCTAGTTTCGTTTTTATCAAATGTAAGATTAAAAGGGCTCCCATATTCACTCTCGCCCCTGGGCCTCGTAAACCCAAGTTACGGCACTGATCTAGGGATACTATTCACCCCCTGCTAGAGAAATGTTTAATGAAATCTCTGTCCCTACAAGTTCAGTTGTACCTAACGATTTTAAGTTTGGGGAATAGAAATTCTTCATTTGTTTACTAGACAAAGGAAGAAGTTACAAACATCCATTTGAAATAGATATACACATGTCTGATGCCACTTCTTATTCTGTAAATACGGTCAGGTTCCAAAGATTGTGAAATGAACGAGCTAGCACTGCTCTGCCGCGAGCCGAATTTGAAGGTAGATGTAGAATCGACATAGGCAGGAAATGGCTGTGCATAGAAAATCGGGGGTCGACTTTTGTTTGAATTTAAGTCTCTTCCCAGACATTTTGGCGGCAGCATTTGTCATGTAATCTATATAAATAAAACAGTGTGTAAACTGTCCGTTTGTCTGTCTGTCTGTCTGTGTCTCGCGTAGTTCTGAAACGGGTGATCGTAGACCAACCAAATTTTGTACGGAAATTCTCCAAGACGGGTCTCGACACACCTCGAAGCGATTTTTTCGAAATTCGAATTAGATAATGTTTTATTTTATGTTTTGTCCGATTTTTAGCGATTTTTCTTGCGTAATACATAATAACGCCGGTAATTACACTCGCAAGAAAACGATAGTTACATCATCGTATAGAGGAGAAAATTTTCTTTTAAAAACTGTTTGTTCGGACTGTGTAACATAATTTGCAGATTTTTGGGAATTTTTCAAATAAAATTGTATTTGACGCTGACTTTCGTAAAATATTTTTAAAACTGCTGCATCTTGAATTCTATCTGTCGTAACTTTTTTATATTTGGGCAAAAGACGGAGCACACAATTCTCCCACTTTTAAAAGAAGAACGGAGGAAAAATATAAATTAGGAGAATTTTTACGAATTTTTAAGTAAAGAAGGATTTTCATTTCAGTAGCACATGCTTATAAGTTTCTTTTTGATATCTTGCGGTTTGGTTGTCATGGATACAGTAACAATGATTAAAATTGCCAGTTGAAAAAAATAAATAAAAACGGGACCCGCGAGCAGACGATTTCTTTGCTTGGCTCGATTTCCTTTTATAAATACTGGATTTATTTGCGAGAAGAAAAATTAAACTGCATAATCTAGAAAAACAATTTTAAAGCCTTTATAAATAGTCTTTTCTTTCCGTAAAGGGTTGCAAGAGAGGGTGACGTATTTTTAAAATTAAAAAAAATGTCCATTTCATGTAGTGTCTGAGGTATTTAACGCTAAAACGTGAACCTAAAAGACAGCATGTCTGAGGAAATAAGACATTTTGAAAGTGAGAAGTTCACTGCAAACGGTCCATTTTCACTTTTTTGATACCGAATGACGCTGACATAGTTTTTTTTTTTTTTTTTTTTTTTTTTTTTTGTGTGTGTGTGTGTGTGTGTGTGTGTGTGTGATTATATTGCAATGATCTCAGGTTATTACATATATGACGCAAATTTTAAGTCAAGAGTGAAATAATTTTGCTTTTTCTAGATTCCACATCACTGGAATTAATTCAAATTACACATGAGAGGAAATTTTTCGTTTCCTACCGTGCGAAGAACGGGCACGCAGCTAGTACCTAATATATTATGTGAGTTGAGTAACTTTTTCTTTCTTTTTTTTTTCAAATGCACCCCCCCTCTCCTCCGGGGAGAAAATGCTCAATTCGCACCCTGCTCACGCGTGAGAGATCATGTGAGCAGTTTGTTTTTTTGGCTCGCGAAGAAAAATGAGAATCAAAAGATACCTATTTCAAACAACACAACATTAATCTATGCTATTAAGTTTTATAAAAGAATACTTTCCATTAAAAATAGTATTTGACATTGCTTCCTGTTTCACAGAGGCAAATAAAGAAAATATGACATCTATTGGGCTCAATGAGTTTTATTAAAAATATACTGTATATTATAATACCTTGTGTGTTTTAGTCTGTTCGTTTCTCCCGTTGCAGAGGCGTGACGGCAGCAGTCCTCTTCTATGACTAGTGTTGCTTTACGAGTAGGTTTTTGGAATGTCCTGCTGTGGTCGTGGTTGACATTTTTCCGCAGGTTAACTATTCATCAACGCAGTAGCATGAGTAAAAATAAGATATTTTCGAAAGTGTTTTATAAACCGATGCTTTTAGTATGATTTATATAAATTGTAAGCTTTTTAAGCTGTAAAGTTGGAAGAGGGTATCCCTTTGAAACGTTTCTAACTTTGACTCTGGTTCCTCGAGATTGGAGCCTACGCGAATGCGTAAATCGAATACTAAATGTATGTAACCCTTTAAGGCGCGATGTTCCCGCTCTGGTAACACCAAACTCTGACGTTTTGACTGTTGCCAGTCACGAAGAATAGACTTGATTTCTATAAAAATAGTTGCGGGTGACATAGCTCCGCGAGAATCCTTTACTTTTTAGCACGTCACTTCCCGTAAAAAAATGGTCACGATTATTTTTAACAGCACTGACATCTGCTAAAAAATGGAAGAATGCGAGAACAGCTAGATAGATTACCCAATGCTGAAAAAAGGGCAGCCGTTGCCATCGCTCGACTTAACTACCAGCAAGATGGCGGACGATCGAAACGTTCATCGCGTGCCACATATCTTGAGACCCTTTTTTGATGGCAGCAGGCTGTGCGCGGGCACAGCCAGCTGTCGTTAAAAAAGTGTCTCTAGATCTGTGGCACGCGATGAACGTTTCGATTGTCCGCCATCTTGCTGGTAGTTAAGTCGAGCGATGGCAACGGCTGCCCTTTTTTCAGCATTGGGAAAGGGTTGCGCCTCAAAGGGTTAAAGAATGGTTATTCCAAAAATTGGCTGTATCGTAAATAAATAAATAAAATGCCAGAAAGCGCGACCCTTTCTCCGTTTTTCTGTGAATCGTGTCTAGTCCTCGACAGTACAAAAGATAAAGCAAGTGGCGAGAGAGAGAGAAGGGGTGTTGGGGGAAAAAAAAAACCCAGATCTGGCAGGAATGTGAATTTCTAGAAGGATCGTGGAATGATCCTTTATCCGTGACCACACCCAAATATCTGTTAGTTTTGGCAGATGGTGAATAATGAATATAGATAGAGAGTTTCGTCTTCATATACAGTAGACGAATAAATTTGAAATGGAAACATTGTGTGTGTGTGTGTGTGTGTGTGTACTGTGAAAAAGAGCCCTAAGAAACAGGGGAAAAGTCAATTAGGGTAACTCTGGGCATTTTTTGCAAAAACATATTCCTGCAGTTTGTTGAAAGAGGTCCTTATCACAGGTGAAAATGCGGATGTCTAAAATTCAGAAGTCGTCAAAATTCGGACATTTTCTGTTAACAATTTGATTGTAATAAATCTAGAAGGTAAAGCCCGTTGTGGAGACAATTACAGCGGACGCTAGAAAAAAAAATATTTGATGAAAATATGTCTACACTGAATCATGGGCGCAGGCAGAATATTTCCCAGGGGGACAATACTACTACAGGGGGGCACAGACAACTCAAGGGGGGGCAAAGACTACTTCAACGTATGGTTACCATGTTGGAAAGAGCAAAAAAGCAAGGGAAAACACTGCATTCAAAAATCCAGGGGGGGCAATGCCCCCCCTGCCCTATGCTGCCGGCGCCCATGCACTGAATATACTTAATCTTCGTCCATTTAAAATAAATAACTTCAATTTTTATTATAGTATACCGAAATAGAATTTCATGCTGTTCTGGAAACGTGCGGAAACTTTTTGCATTCAAACGATTTCGTTTTGGTGGCAACAAAAGCCTTATGTTAATGCTTCATGCAGGGGAAATAATTTTATTTATGAAAAAAAATTAAACTATGTAATCTGGAAAAACTATTTTAAATTAGGAATCGCAAACTTTCCTTTCACAGCCTGGTGACCGTGACTTCAATATTACATCATGTCAATTGCGACAGCTTTCGAAAATACATACATATTTAAAATACATTTCAAAATATCTTTATATCTTGTATTTTGTATTTTCAAAGAAAAAAACAAACTATTTTGAATATGTAATTTAAAACACATTCCACATACATACAATGCATTTCAAAATACGGAAAATACATTTCGTATTCTCACGCTAAATTAATCGTAACACCACATGTTTTTCAGATGAGATGCGCAAATGAAAATAATAAAATTGCTGCTATTTACCGCACTCTCTCTTCTTGCTAAATTTATGAGCTGCACGAGCATTATACGCATTAACTGAAGAAGTGTTAGGATTTCTTGCGATCTTTAAGTGAAACTAAACAGGAAAGGAATAAAAAAGTTTTTCGTACTCCATTTTAGTATATGAATTTAGTGTATAAATATTGTATAAATTTAGTGTATAATGATTTCTTTTTAACCCCTTCGGCCCTGATGTCCTAATATTAGAACACATCTTCGCATTACTCCATATTCTTCATTTTCAAGAATTTTAACACCAAAACCTAATGTTCTACTAATAATACATGGAAGAATAGCAGAACGTTATCATTTTTGCTCTGTAGATGGCAGAAAATCTCCAGAGAAGATAATGGGCGTGTCAAGGCGCTTGAAGCCAAAAATTAAATCCATCTTTATGAATGCTTGAATGAATATATGCAATCAAAATGCACGCGAAGCGTGAAGTATTTTCATGTTTTCAAGCAGAAAGAAATTGTTTCAAAGAGTTTCATTCAAAGTAACTGTAATTTTTTTTTTCTAATTTTGCTCAATTATAACCTAGTGTCCTATTATTAGAACATTTTTTTATTAGTTTGGTATTTTGCTGAATGTTATAATATTTCATATTTAAGATACTTATACGTATAGTGCAGCACATACATCTAACCACTCATTGATTTTTATCTACTCTATTCAAAATTCAGGTCCGAAGGGGGTTAGGTTAAGACGGAAAACACATTTATTGTACAGAAATAAACACCAGCATTTACATCACTATCGACGAAAAAACAAATCGAACTTAAATAGAAAAAGAACAATAAATGAAAGAAGGGAATTCTAGAAATCCATGATATCGTTTGCGTTTCTGCCCAGATGGAGATTAGTTGTTATTAGGAGGGAAATGCTTGATTATTTACTATATTATTTACATCCATATTTATAAAATTGTTTTCTAAAATCTTACCTAAAATATCAGAAGCTGTAATAGTTCCTGAAAACAGATGAACTACTCTAAAATGCAGTTTAATACCATAAATAACAAAATACACTCAACAGAAAACTAGAAGATGAGATGACTGAAACTGTAAAATAACACACATAAAAAGGTACTTATCATCGAAACGCACGTTTCAGGGACTACAATAAAAGTTCACCCTTCGTCAGCTGCAAAAATTCTACCATCTACGAGAGAAGAAAAGTGAGAGCTGAAAAGTAAACAGAAAAAGACAAGAAGCCGTGGATACTGAATATTTGTGCTTTTTTTTAATTCTGCATACTGTGCTTCTGAATAATTTTGTCTATGAAGATCGACAGACCGATGTACAAATATTCCTCCGAATCATATTCCAAACAGTAATGTTATTGATTAAAATTAGTTTGTTTATACAAGTGTAAACGCTAATTATTTTCACAATTCATGTTTCATAAGTCAGAAGGAACATAACTTTTTCGGAATTTTTCTTCCTTTTTCGTAATTTCATTTAAAAACTAGCCGCCTCCGGCGACCAGTTTGCTCACCCTCTTAATAAATCTTGTTCGGAGAGAATCCTGTTCCTCACCGGCTTCCTTGGAACTGAAATCTCTCAGATTCTGAATGGAATTTAAAATTAAGATGGTTGCAAACAGGAGCGGTAATAGGGTAAGTCGCCCCCCTGCTACAGTAAAAAAGACACCCTCTTTTATGCTCTACTTAGTTTTTGAGTTCGAAATAACGCCCCTTCGAAGCCGGCGCCCAGATGCGATGCTTACCATGACGGGCTTGCCCCTGGTCACAAAATTAAGATGGTTAAATGATAAAAACCTACAAAAAGGTACAAATTATTTTCGTCCTATATTAATTCTGAGGCGCTTCTGGATATATTGGCCTTTATCAAAAAACGGAACGGAAAAATCTTATATAATAAAATCTGAGAGTAAACATTGTATGTAGCTATGTAGGTTTGTAGGCAAGTTTGTGACCACCGATCTTTTTGCGCGCGTCTCTGGATCGCATTGCGCCGAGACGGTGGGTCGCAGACCTACCAAATTTTGCATACGGCTTCACTAGGACAGATCCTAACACGCCTCGAAGCGATTTTTTTCGAAATTCGAATTAGAAAATGTTTTATTTTATGTTTTGTCCGATTTTTAGCGATTTTTCTCGCTTAATACGTAATAACGCCGGTAATTACACTCGCAAGAAAACGAAATTTACATTATCGGATAGAGGAGAAAATTTTCTTTTAAAAATTGTTTCTTCGGACTGTGTAACATAATTTTCAGATTTTGGGGAATTTTTCAAATAAAATTAAATTTGACGCTGACTTTCGTAAAATATTTTTAAAATTGCTGCATCTTGAATTCTATCCGTCATAACTTTTTTATGTTTTGTCAAATGACGGAGCATACATTTCGCCCTCTTTTAAAAGAAAAATCAGAGAAAAATATAAATTAGGAGATTTTTTACGAATTTTTAAGTAAAGAATTATTTTCATTTCAATATTAGCAGCTTAAATTTTTCGGTATGATATCTTGCGTTTTGGTTGTCTTGGAGACAGTAACAATTATTAAAATTGCCAGTTGAAAAAATAAATAAATAAAATTACTTTAAAATAACTGAGTTTTCGCATGTGAAAAGTGCGTGATTTTGATGTCATAAGTTTAAAACCTCTTTCAAAACTCAATCAGAATAATGGACTCACAAGCAAAACATACGCCACGCATGAAATAGTTCTATATTTTACTTTACGTTGCCAGAAAAATAATTGAATGCTGTTTTTTCACCAGTGAATTATCCAGCATTATTTTCGATTGAGATCTTAAACGGGTCACGCTTTCGAATAGCAGGAAATATATTGCGGTATTAAACAGGGCCTGATTATGACCAACAGGGGGCCCCGGGAATTGATGAATTTTGGGCCCCCCCCCCATGTATGAAATTTTTTTTATTTTTCATAAACATTTTTGTAAAAAAAGAACAACATTTGAAATTGGGGGCCATTTCGAGCCGGAGGCCCCTGGGAAAAGTCCCGATTTGCCCGTGCGATAATAGGCCCCTGGTGCTAAATACACCAATCTGAGAAGAACTATGCGTAAAAATTTATGGAGAGCTGATTTAGTGGCAACCATAAACTGAAATAATTATCGTTTATGCTAATGCATAAATTGCAATGAATCATCCACGAAGGTAAATGTATAGGAGGGGACAATTCTCTTAGAAAGTTGGATAACGCTGTTGTTGCAAACAGATGGCGCTACGCACACTGGGTAACTGCGCATCTCCTGCTTCTGCGCATCCAGGTTGTTTATATTTGTATCGATACGAAGTAAATGGAGATCGTTGAATTAGCGGAACTTCAAAAAAATATGAAATACATAGTCTTATGAACGTGATATATAATACTGTCTTTAGGTGTGTTTTAATTACCTGATTGTCTTAGAATATTATTTCGTAATTAATATAGGCAATAATTTCGAAGCGAAGTAATATTATGTATGTAATGTCGTGTTATTATTTTGCCCAAAAGCTGTATTTTAAGAAATAGTAGTAAATTTAGAAGAATGTTGTATGTGTGAATGCAATATTTAAAAGTCTTCATTTATAATAACGATCACACTCAAAAAAGCAGTATTTACATTTATTTCATGCTGTGACAAATTTTAACACAGCTTTAAATTGGCGTTAAAAATCTCATGTTAAAATGTTAAATTCATGTTACATTAAGAACTCGCACCATTTTCTAATGTCAATATATACCGCGGCAGACGAAAACTTCTTTTCTGAGCCACGATATGCACACTCGTTCAGAAATATAAACTCAATATTTTAATAATCTTAAGATAGAACATTTTTTAAATCTTTTTTTATACATTTGTTACTACGGCAACCATGTAAGCAAAAGCGAAAGAAATATTTTAAATTTAGCGTTCGCGTTCATAATCTCGTTCACATGCTAGGTCGGAAAATTAAAAACAAGTAAAATTAGTTATCAATCAGCACGGGAAATGCTTTATTCTTTTGCCGCTAGGATCGCTGCACGTCACTAGATTTCCAATGTTTACATAATTGAAACTTATTTGGGGTACCAAAAGTTTAACATTACAGCTATGGAGAGTGTCCACTCCTATAGTATATCTCCGTGGAATCACCAAAGAGTAAAAGCCTACATTCGCCTACATCTAAACCGTTTCTTTAAATTAAGCATTAACGGTTGCAAAACGACAGTATATTGTATTGGTATCAGTAAAAGATAGTATAATTAATAGTAAGTAGATATGATAAGGCAATATTGATCAAACCACAATATACCGCATTAATAAATATTTTGTGAAACTAAGTCTTCTATTCATTTTTTAACACCCGTATTACATCACAGCTATCAAAACATTAAGTAATTCTACGTCGCGTTAATATATCCCGCGGTAGTTTCAACAGAAAAGACTGTAACAGAACTTTCTTTTTACTTGGAGATTCTGTTTTGTCACAAGTAGTTCTGATCACATTTTAGGAAAATGTTCTCCTCTTGCCTTGCGAAGAGTGGGTACACAACTATTTAATTATAAAATAAAACGGTTTTCCACTTCATGTAGTATCTAAGGTATTAATGGCATAACTTAAATCTAAAAAAGAGTATGATGCAGAAATGAGACATTTTGAAAATTAGGAATTTTCACTGAAAACCGTCACGCTTTTCTTTTCTGATCGTGAATGACACAGACATAGTTTTTTGCGTCATAATATTAACAATGGTCACAGGTCAGTACTTATACTAACTTTACGAACAAGTAAGGAGTAACTTTACGCGAAAAGTCAAATCATTTTGCTTATTTTAAGATTCCAAATCACTGGAATTAAATCGAATTATACATATAAGAAAGTTTCGTTCCCTACCGTGCGGAGAACGGGCACGCAGCTAGTAAAGTAAGAAAATCTGAAGCACTTTCAGATTTTAAATACGCACTAAAGTGCTATATATTAAAAGCGTATTATAATCCATGGGTCTTACCTATTTTCTTTCCTTATTCCATTAAGTTGGAAAGTATATCATTATTCATAAGTGTGATTAAACATAATTGAAATTGATCTTTCTAACATCCTTTTTCTGGATATAATACATTAAAAATAGATGGGGAAACGCTGCGCAGAAAAATGCACAATTCGAACTGAATGAAAATTTCAAAAACTTATTCAGGTGTATTCATAATCCAAGTAATAGACGATAAAACCACGATAAATTGCGCCAAGCGCTAGAATCGCATCTCAAAATCACATATGAACCATTTTATATTTTTTGCCAAATTAAAAAGTTGCACATTTTAGACTCGGAAAATTTCCAAATCCTATTTTCCTTACAAATAATCTAAAAAAATCGTTATTCTTTTATTTTTACTTCAAGAGTCTGAATCATTTAATAAACTTGTCAAATATGGCAACCTAGATAATCTTAATTTTCACTTTTTTCCACTGCGGGGTTACAATTGCGAAATCGCGAAGAGCAAAAATTAGCCTTTTGCGACACGTTTTTCATCGGTATCTCCTAAAATAATTCGAATTTTCGCTTCGAGGTATGTCGGGACCCGTCCTGGAGAATTTCCATACAAAATTTGGTAGGTCTAGGATCACCTTTCTAGGAGCTACGCAAGACACAGATAATCTAAACTAACTAACTAACATTTTACAGTTCGTTTTATTTATATAGATTCTAAACGTGCAAAATGTAAAATTTCTGTGCCTCTAAAATGTATCGGCCCTGCGCAATTGCCCAGCTTGCCATGATGGTAATAGGACACTGACAAAGGGTCCACCTTTCTTCTATAGTAAATCACTTTTTAAATTTATTTTTATTATTTCCAATGCAGCCCACAATATGGACAGATATCCTTTTGCCAAAACAGAGATCGCAGGTATACAGATAGTACAATAGAATTACACAAAGGGAGCAAAAAGATAAAAAGTAAAACAGGTAAAAGTGAAAATGTCAAAACAAGATCAAGTCTGCTGTTTATTTGAAAGGTCTCTTAGGTTCCCAGTATCTGGAAAGCATTGGTCTGGGAGAGAGCTGAGCAAACGAGATGCTCAGCGTTCATTACCGCACCACTGCATCAGAGGAGATACTATATAGGATACTACCTTCAGGAACGGCCTACCTATTTGGTTTAAAGCCTGTTTTAGTTCCTGAAGTGTTCTACTGTCTGGCTGAATCCCAACCGCAGGCCCGTGTCCAGCAGATCAGCGGCATCCTTTAATTTTTACAGCACAATTTTCGAATTACAATTAGTAAAATACATCAAAGCAATACCGTATAAAAACAGTTTACAATAGCTCACAATATTGTACTTTTGAAACAAATCTGACCACACACACACACAAATATATATAGTATATAACCAGTGCCGGATTAAGACAGAGCGGGGCCCTTAGCAAATGTCACCAAGAGGCCCCATGTTCTGTGACGCACCCATTTTTTTTGAGGGGGGGGGGGGAGTTCACACTCACATTAAAGTAGTAGAGATAAATTAAATGAGAAAATAAATAGTGCTAATTATATTATAATTTATGTTTAGTGCTAATTAATTGGTTAATGGGATTCCTAATGCTAATTTGATATAAACAAAACTAAAAGGTCCCACGTGTTAAATTTGTTAGAGATTTATCCAAGCCCTTCCTCCACCTTGGGTGAGCTAATCTCTTGGTTTTGTCCGATAATAAAATAAAACACGACTTATACGAATTTTTTTGATTCAAAATGAGCTACTTTAAGTTAACACTAGACAAACCAATTCCTCCAAGTAAATTGGTGTGAGGAAAAAATGCCCGTCAAAATAAAGGTTTTTTTCCGGTTGGGGGGGGGATAAATAGAGTCTGAGGCTGACGATGTTTAAAGTTATTTATAATTACAGGTTTTTTTAATGAATGTTAATGTTCATGGATATATATTTGGAACACTTCCCACCTTTCCCATATGCCAACATATAACTAGGCAAGTTTACACACGTAAAATAATAATTGTTTCTGTAAAATTTTAGAACCTTCGAAAACAATATGTACTTTAAACTGTGCCTTTAAACACGATTTTTCCCCTCTAAAAATACATACTTGTAAAATTATTCCATTTTCTGGACGGTCTTCACTAATAATAGGTTACATATTTTAACTCCTGTTACTTTATTTAAAGGGTTAATTCATAAGAAATCGAACTGAGGATAGATAGATCTAGCACAATAATACCTCCGCTATTCAAAATACACTGCATGAATGGAAGGCATTTAAACTGCACATGCTTGTACAGGGGGACTGTTCCTTCCACATACCTCTTGGAACACTTCTAAAGGTCATTTGGTTCGTGTTCTACATGACACAAGAATTGTTTTTATTTTTGACTTGAGCATCTTTTAATTTTTTGTAGTTATGCAATTGCCACTCAAGATTATGAAAAATAGAAACTTATTTTAAAAACAGAAACGTTCTATTGTTACGATAATATGGTTTAAAGCACTATATACAGTGTTAATAAATATTTCGTCCATATTAAATTGAAAAGGTTTGTTACTTTCATCCTTTTTCAAATGCGGCCTTAAAACTAACTAAAGGATAAGTAATTCTACGTTAATATATCCTGTGATAGTTTGAACATAAGAGACTATCTAAATTGTTTTTTTTTCCTTACTATTATTATTTTTTCTGTTTATTTTCATCATCTCATAATCATTCATTATTGTTTTTCATCGGAAGGGCGACATTCTATTTCTTAGCTCTCTTTTGTTTATATGCTGCATTTGCTTTCTTGCTTTCTAGTGGGTTGATGGCCATTCTGCTTCTGAAGGAATGAGAAACTCTCCAAAATGTACGTAAAGTTCAATATATATATTTTTAACACCAGCTTTATAACCCTCTCTTGTCAAAATAAAATTTGAAAGTTCAAAGAAGATAATTATGTTTTTCCCATTTAAAGTAACCTTAGAAATAAAATAAAATTGTAAAAAAAAATGTTGAGATTTTCTTTTAATTAATCACTACAGTTTTTCTACTGAAGTGGAGAGCACTCATATACATAGTAGGGTTATATGGGGTAATTATGGGCCGTTCTTTTCCGGGGTAAATAATGGTCACTAACTTTATAGCATTAAAATGTTTTACTAAATGTAAGCTAGATTATGTCTTTTTATCCTTATACATTCTATTTTTTTTATATCAAGTTCAAAAACATTGTAATTATGAAGCAAATAAGAGAAAAAAAAGACTTTTTACCCTACTATAAAAACATCTTCAAAAATAATGTCTCTGGAAATTGTTGGATTTAATAATATAAATATGAGTTGTGTTGTTGACTTATTTTAATATCTCAAAATTTGACTTCATTTTAAGTAAATTAACTTTTAAAATTCTTTGGCCGTTCAAAAGGAGGTGCCGTAAAATAAACCATTTCCTTAAATTTCCAAATATAAATAGATTCAATAAAGCAACAAAAATAAACTTAAAATGGCTTAGTGATCGTATAGATTTAAAAGCTGTACAAAACCGTTGGTGTTATATCTAACTTTCTGCAAAACCCTATAAAGTTCGAGTGAAAAAGAAAATGCACACAAACAAAAGAAATAAACTCTAGAAATAAATTGAACAGTTCATTTATTAACATTAACATTAAACAACTATAATAGATTTAAACTCCTGAAGCACTAGCTATCGCGTAACAATGTATTTACCAGCGATCTTAGGTTATTATAATCTTTTTACTTTTGCCCAACTTTTCACATATTTTGCTAATTTCTAGATTATAATGTACTAACATAACATTTAGCTTGACAAATTTTACCAAATTACAATTATCTTACAACATAAAACTTATTGTGGAACATACCAAAACAATTCACATGAGGCACTCTAGAGCCCAATCTTTAAACATCTACTTCATCTAGTCCCAAAACTACAAAATTTTATTATGATTGATCTTTATAAACTCCATGTTAATCAAATTAAACAATATTCCCAGAAAATATCACATATTAATGCCTCTTATTACCCTTAAAAATTTAGCTTACAATTCCGGCTTAAACCCACATGTCACACAAAAAAAAAATTGGTGTGGCTGACTAACAAAAATTTAAAATATTAGTTAAAGGAAGCATGCATAAAAAAAAAACTTATCCATGGGTTAATTAATGGAGGGCCCTCCTTTCCAGCATCACTCAGGTCTCATTTCCGAGTCTCCTTCCTAAGTCACCATTCATAGACGCCATTTTCTCCAGACGATGTAAAACGAGTCACTCCGACAAAACCAAGAAGAAAAAAGACGAAGAAGAAGGCCGACGCGGATAAGAATGTGTTGTCTGGGAAATTTAAAATCCCACATCTCCCACTCAATTACTGATGATGGCGATTACGTTAAAGTTAAGAAAATTGTGGGGAGGGAAAGTTTGTTTACAAACAAATGGGAGAAGGGGGGAGGTTCAAAGAAGGGAACAGCCGGAATACAACCTAAGTTGTTTCCGGGGGGGGGGTGACAGTTGATTCACCGCTGTTTAAGAAATTAAGGAAATGAAGTAACTTTTCTTGTTTTGTTTCTAAGGTTTTAATTTGATTAAGTACAATTTTAAGCTGCGAAAGCAGTTCATTTAGGGAGGAAACTCCGAGCTCTTTTTCAATTTCTTTTGTAACGTTTGCTATTTCGCTCATAATGTTTTGAGTTTGGGGCTTTGTTTTTGCAGCTTCAGCGTAAGTTTTGGGACCGGTGGTTGATTGATTGATCTGGGGGGGGGGGGGGTTCTTGAGTTTCGGTTTTAGGGCGAGTATTGTTGGGGGAAAGCTTTACATCCTTTGTAGCTAGCTACATGATTTTCATTGCAGTTGCAACATTTAGGGGGGGGGATTTTCCTGATTAGTATTGTTTTTCCTGGGGCAGTTTCTGGACTCGTGGGGGTGAAGGCCGACGCCACCTCTGACTCTGATATTTATAGCAATCCTCATACTCTCGTACTCAGACTTCGATTGCTGCAGCGAAATGTTGGCCATTGAGTTGATGTTTAAGTCAGCACTCTTTATTGACTTCGTAATTACGGCCTCGAAAAATTACTTTGGAAATACGATGTGTATATTTTAGTAAACGAATATTCTTTGCACTTCCACTTGAATTTAATAACTCCTTATTAATTATTTGCAAGATGTAAAACACATCGTGAACGGCCGTAAAAATTCTTGTTCCTTGAATCTGGCAACGTCAAAGACGCGGGAACGCATGTATCTGCCGGGATCGTACTGACTCCAAAAGAAAATGGCTACCCAGTAGTGATTGTTGTAAATCAAAAGAAAATTAGTAAAAAAATTAGAATTGTTAAAATTTATTAATGTTAATATATTAATTAAGGGAACTAGAAGATCGTTATACAAAAAAAATTTTGTCAGCCACAAAAAAAATGTCAGCCACCAAAAAAAAAAACACAAAAAATACAAATGTAAAATTCCTTATCAAAATCATTAAGGCAGTTTTCAACACATGTGCAACCCATTATGAAAGAAACTATATCAGGTATTCCCCTTAGAAAAATATGTATCTGTCATTTAGCGCGCAATTAATGACAAGCACATGGATCTCTAAATTACAAATCCAACTGACACAAAACCCTCCATAATGTCCTCACATACCCCAAAAACTTAATTTCTCTGTGTAAAATTAACCTAAATAAAACTTTCTTTAATTATTGTCATTTTTCAAAAAAGAACTTTTTAAATACAATAAAAACCCGTTAATTTTCCACTTAGTCCAAATGTTATTTATTCCCTACGACATAACAAAATCATGATTTTTTAAAAGATTCATGCCTGTGAAACATTTTAGAAAAAACAATTTTGTTGATGTTTTTTACTTGTAGAGTGTCAAAGTTTTGCATACGTACGTATCTTTTTCTTCATTATTTTTAAAATTAATTTTAAAGTATACTGATTTATCCCCCCCCTCCAATTTACTTTGCTAAACGTACGAAGTGCAAGGTAGATCTACCTGCTCGTGGTACATTGGTACACTCCGGGTAACCTCTGGTACCGCAAAATGATCTACAAACAAAGCATTCAGTCTGGCTCTCAACAAAAATTTTTGTTACCCTCTGACGTATCCGACACAGACATTTTAACCGCAACATCGTCCACACACACTACTGGAACAGGTATTACCGCGGCTGCTGGCACCCGACTTGCCCTCCAGTCTCAAAGTTGTATATAATTACAACTAGGAAGGTGTTGACAGTGAAGAAAAGCATTTACAAGCCTGGAATTACGGATGGACGCGAGACGAGAAATTGGAGTCTCGCGTCTCGCAAAACAGCCCAAAAGCTTTGTCTCGTCTCGCAAAAATCCCTATGTCGTAATGTTAAAAATGTTTGTCTCGTCTCGCAAAAAAGCTGTAAATATCTGTCTCGTCTCGCAAAAAGTCGTCTCGGGTCCATCCCTACCTGGAATAGCATTTACACTTGAGGTAAGTAAAAAGCTAAGGCAAGGCAAGTAGAAAGCTAAAACGTTTTCTACTTGCCTTGACTTGAGTCAAAATGAGTCAAAAGCAGAAGAATATCATGAAGTCCTAAGATCTGTGACTTATGAAGCTTTGAATAATCGTTTCCCTGTTTCGAAGTGGCTCAGGGTCTTTACCGATGGTTCCAAGATGGAAGATTGTGCCAACGCAGGAGCCGGTGTTTTTTTTTTTTTGCGAGCTATTTTACTATTACTCTCCTGTTGGTGCTCACACATGTCAGCTACTGGCGGAGAATTTTTCGCTTTCCGATTCGCACTTTTTCAGCTACGAAACCGACTGACATGTTTTTCAAAAGTGGTAATTCTCTCTGACTCAAGATCAGCTCTGCAGGCCATAGACTCAGCTTGTCCATGCCGTAAAAAAAGACATCGGCGACTGCATCAATCTTTTGTCATATTTTCCTGACTGTAAGAAATCCGTTGTCTTGCTGTAGATCCCGGCCCACTGTGGAATTGGGGAGACCGCTGATTTTCTGGTAAAAAAGGGGCATCTGTTTTACAGTTAAAAAGGCAGAAACTGCCCTACCAGTCTGTTAAGACATTGATTAAAAGGACACTAATGGGTTCCTTCTCTCGGGACGTTGCTGCTAAGAAGTGGTCAGAAACCCTGGTTCAATCATACTCAAGATATTCCTGAGAGACCTCGTGCTAAATCGATGGCATTGTTTCGGCTATTTTCTGGCCACGATTGTCTCCCAAAGCAACTACACAAAATTAACTTGGCTCCGGATCTTGTTTGCCCCTTGTGCGACTCGAAGCGAATGTCAAGATTTTGACATTTCCCACCTTGCCTCCTGTTCGTCTATACCTCCAGTGTCCTTATGGGAGCGAAGTACATCTTCATGTTCTTTTTTTCCCGGTTGTTCCTTTCCTTTTTTGGATAGTTATCTGTTGACCTATGTACTTGCCATTAGAAAAAAACAATTACTGGGGTAATTCTTGGTCAGCAATATTTTTTTATATTTTAGGCGTGTTTTTTTATTTATTTTTGTATAAATAATATTAGTGTATTTTCTAAAAATGTTATACTTTACTGTAATATTATACTTCAACCGGAAGATATAGACTGTCCTCTTAATGCAAAACGAGCTAATTTAGAACTGTTTAGTGATAAAGAACTGTCTAATGACAATAAAAATAAGATTGGAGAAGATGTAAAAAAAAAAAAAAAAAAGCCACAAAATTCCTCTTTAGAAAATTCTAAGAAGGTGCTACAAGGAATTCATATTGTACGTGAAGAGCAGAACTATTTTGCTGCGTATTATGATTAAGGTGACGAAACGTCCCCAATTTCGGAACTTTTTTTAGTTTGTCCCCCAAATGTAAAACAATAGGGGCAAAATTTTAATTAAAGCAGTTATTTCCTCACAATTTCAAAAAGAAATCAATCAATGTTTCCTTTATTTTATGAATGTTAATAATGCTCTAGTTGAATAAATAGGAGCTATTTTAAATGGAGCATTGATTTTAGAAAATGTCCCCAATTTTCGTTTCAGAATTGGGGGACACAACGCAGATTTGTCCCCAATTCTTTCTTAAAAAATAATCTTTTTATTTCAAGTATTTTTTTAAAAATACAACACATTCGATAAATTAAAAAAAGTCTCTTTGTGCTCTAAATAATGATAATTTAGGATATTTAATTACTTTTGATATGCATTACTATATAAAAAGGATGACCCATATTTACTCTATATGTGACCTATAATTGCCCAAACACCGAGCACACACAATTCTTGGTCACTCAATAAGTTAAATAAAATAAATGATAATTGAATTATAGGTAAAGTGATTATTTGAATAATTTCTAAATTATTCAAGCTTAGTTCATGCCTAATTAAATCATTTTAGCTTACATACTTTAGAAAATATTAAGATTTTTTTTTACCCATAATTTCCCCATATGAACATATACATAAACATATCTTTAATTCTTTTGTAACCATTTCAGGGATGAAAACGATAAAAAGAATCAGATTTTCCATTTATGCACAAATAAACTTTGCCTTTTATTAAGAATACGTACATTTTCTGGAGCTCTATTTTTCATGTTCGAGCTGTAAGCTGTATTTACAGTTTGTTGAAGGAAATGCTCCACTCCATCATAGTGGATTTCCATGAGAATGGATCTTGCCTCAGTGGAAAACGTCTTTATGTTTTTTCACTAAAAATACTTGAAAATGATCACCTCTAGGGGTAAACTTGTATAAAATAACATAAATGTTTAAATAAAACTTTGCTAGCATATTTTACACTATATTTTGTATCATAAACATAGTTTAATAATATTTTTAAAGTACGTTGATTAATGAAAAAAAAATAGAATTTTGAAAAAGTGAACAAAGGATCATTCTACTCTCACCAAATTGCAAAATAATCTTTTATTTAAAAAAAATTATACATTTTTTTATCGGAAAAATAAAGGATCTAAAAGTAGCCATGACTATTCATAATGAAATAAAATAAATTTAACATAGAATTTGCATAATTTATTTTATAAAGATTTTAAAATAAAAATGTGTCACAACAGTAAAACGGAATATTTCAACATTATAATTAAAAAATTGTTGTCTACAATAAACACAGAAATAAATTAAATAATGTAATGGGGGAGTCACACGTTTTGAGAATGGCTGAAATGTTGCCATAATGGCTAGAACCTGGTACTGGAGTTTCTTTAGCCGGTGGATCCTTTTACCTGGCAGTATGGCAGCCCAATTTAGGTCATATTACTGGATGACGCTGAAAAACATAATAAACTTAACATCTATAATTCCCATCTAAAAACGTATTCCAAGTAAACTAAGTCATATTTCTGTACATAAAAGACTATATCTAAATAAATAGGAAAGTTGGTGCTTACCTTATAACACCGGTCAACACGATTTTTGGGTCTGACTTCTATGTGCTAAATTTTAGTTTCTCCTACGCCAAAACTAAGAAAAATAATTTTTTTTTTAATGAAAGTTTGCTTTTCTAGAAATTAAAGCGATTTTTCAATTTTTTGCCAAAAATCACTGATTTTTATATATATATATATATTTTATAATTCCACTCTAAATTATGATCAGAAAAGTTTTTCTGGATATAAAAGTTTTTTTATTCAAGATTTGTGATAAACAATAGCATATAAATGTAAAATAATAAGAAATTAATGTCTAAGAGTGAATATTTTTCGTATTTCTTTTATGGTCGTATGAGCAAATAATAAGACAAACAAATAATAATATTACAAATAATACTACAAGCAATACTACAGAGTTACAAATAATAATACAGTTTACTTTCGGGTTAATCAAAGTGCTGCCATCTTTTGTTTATGAAATAAATTAAAATATACTTATCGACGTAAATCAGACAAAAGCAAACTTTAAGAACCAAAAATGAAAATTTAAGTGTCTTTCAATGCCTAGAATCAGAATTTAAGCATGACAACAGAAATAAAAATATTTTTTTTTTTTTTTTTTTTTTTTTTGACCAGTGTAATAGATGTTATAAAACTCAAAGTCATACTTCAGTACATAAAAGACTGTACATCTAAATAAATAGGAAATTTGGTGCTTACCTTATAATAGATGTTATAAAACTCAATTTCTTTAAAGAATTCTATCTAGACGCGTAATACTGTGGCCTCTTGAATACTGCCACTGCTTCTTTACTTGGCACAACTAGTTTATGTGTTATCCGGTAGATAGCACTACCTGTATCTAACAAAACATATGTGGATCGTTTTGCCCTCTAGGATCATTTTGGACCACCTTCCTCTAAGTCTTCTATAACAGAATAGGCAGTTATTTGTGACATTTCTTCAATAGCCCTGTGATCAACCTACGATCGATAGTTGAAAACTCAAATGATATTCAAATAATAAACACGAGAATTAAATATGATAAGTCATTTACGGAAGAATAAAAATAAATGCGCTTTTGTTCACTTTGAGTGAACAGGATGAAACAACACATGGTTGTCCAGGAGAAGAGGTAAGTATGACAACCATGGGTTAAAAGAATTCGAACCCGACACCGCACCACGTCGCAACAACCGCCCGTCCACCCTTTAATGCGGAGTGTATTCGCTTTGTGGACAGACATTTTGACTGCTTGTAGCAAAAATACTGAAGCATTAGTTCGATCTTGGTTTCAATTAAATGTATAAAGGTGAGCAGTTACTCTAGAATTCTTCATTTTTCAAAATCGTCAGGTATTTGGGTAATTTCATGTCAGATTAAACAGTGCAGTTCCTCACACCAACTTAGATTTTCCTCAAATTTTATGTAGATGATTAATAGGCTAAGATAAGCACAAATTTCAATTTTGTAAGTTCTACTATAATTAATTACCGATAATAAAGTATGCAAATTTTTGAGTTTTCTGCAAGAAACGCCATTTTTAATCCTTTCCAACAAAGTTGAAAAGTGTGAATTTTTTCTGAATTACTCTTAAATAACTCCTTATCTGCAGCGGTTACTGAAGTGAAAATTTGTTTCTCGGGGTGACTTATTAAGCTGATTCCAAAAATGCTATCATGAAAATTTGCTTATCTTCTATAGTTCACGCATGAGCATTGCATTTGCTAAAAAACTTCATGAATTTTTTATTCCGCATGTTTGATCAGAAATACATTATTCAGAAACACATTACGTTTTAAATTTTTATATGTTGTTAAGATGGTATACCACTACATCCCAAAAATTTCATCTTGAATGTCCAAAAAATTTCTAATGTGTCATCCAAAATATTTCGTCCTGGCTTTCTGCTCAGGAACTGAGCAAAAAAAAAAAAAAAAAGTATGAAATTTTCATGTGAGTTTTCGTATGTTTTGTCTAGTAATACGTTTTAAAGAACGTGTCAAAGAAATGAATAAGCAATAACTTAGAACAATACCTTTATTCGCCAAAGTAATCTCCATTATTTTCCAGTACCTACCGCCAACGGTCAGGTAGCGCACGGATGCCAGCAGCATAGGATTCATCTTTTGATGTAATGAAATCATCAATTGATTTTCGTACTTCGTCCACTATTGGGAAGTGTACAGAAGACAAGGAATTGTTCAACGACCGAAACAGATGATAGTCCGAAAGGTCTTTGTCAGGGCTATACGCCGGGGTGCTCCAAAACTTCCCGGCCAAACTTTACTAACGTGTCCTTAACCGATTTTGCAACATGTGGCCTTACATTGTCAGGAGGTATATGAAGGGTGTACTGTATTACAAACTATTTGAGCCCTGTGAAAATGTAAAGCTATAAACAACAATTGCTGCGACTGAAGCAGGAAGTAGATCGTAAACGTCTATTTTGGGAAGTTTGCAGCACGTCAATGTCCTCTATGAAAATGCAAGCCCTCATGCCGCGAAAACTGGTCAAGGACACGTTAGTAAAGTTCGGTTGGGAAGTTTTGGGACATCCAGCGTATAGCCCTGACATAGCCCCTTCGGACTATCATCTACTTCGGTCGATGAACAATGTCTTGTCTTCTGCACACTTTCCCACAGTGGACAAAGTACGAAAATCTATTAATGACTTCATCGTATCGAAAGATGAACCATATGCTGCTGGCATCCGTGCGCTACCTGACAGTTGGCGGTAAGTGCTAGAAAATAATGGAGATTACTTTGACGAATAAAGGTATTACCGGGTGACCAAAAAGTCAGTAAAAACTTTAAAAATTCATTAAAAAAGAACAAATAATGATAGGAAATTGCGGTTTGCACAAATAGGTTCAGGCGATGACGGGATTTTTTTTAATGTGAAGAAAATTTGTAATTCCAAATGTTACCGGTAGGCAGGGGCGTAGCCAGAGGGAGAGGCTGAGGGGGCTGCCGCTCCCCGTCCCCTGAAATGGGACTCTTTACTTAGCTTACAATTTGATAGCTTACAAATGAACTTTAGCTTACAATTTGATACCCAGTCCCCCCCTCCACGAAATAAAATACTGGCTACGCTACTGCATAGACGCGTAGTCGTTAGACTGACTGACACAGTTAATAGAGGTACAAATTCTATCTTACTAGTCGGCAATTTTTTAAAGCGAATTTTCACGGGCCAGCGATGCTGGACGGCTTGCCGGCTAATAATTATAGATGTATGACAAAAACAAAATAACCGACACCGAATTAACCTAAATAAAAGCTATGATCCAACAACGTTCAAATCAAAATCCATTAAAATAAGTTTTCACAAAATCACTGCATTTGAACATCGTTAACGTTTAAAAACACTGCGGTTTTTCAACTGAAGAGAGCCAATGGTAACTTTTTAAGAAGTTAAAAAAATCCCACAACAATGAAGAATTTACGACAAAAACAAAACAAACGCTCCAAAACAATCTAAATAAAAGTTACGATCCAACAACAATGAAATCAAAATCCACCTGGTTAAACGAATTCAAAATTAAACAAATGCTTATGACAATGTCCCACAGCAATCGAAATATAAGTTACGATATGATCCAACAACGTTGAAATAAAAATCCATTAAAATAAGTTTTCACAAAAACGCTATATTTATACACCTTTAACGTTTAAAAACACATTGCGGTTTTTCAACTGAAGAGAGCCAATGGCAATTTTTACGAAGTTAAAATAAAAGCATCTTACAACAATGAATTCAAAATTAAACGCTTCTGGATTTACGACAAAAACAAAACAAATGTCCCAAAACAATCTAAATAAAAGTTACGATCCAACAACATTGAAATCAAAATCCATCCGGTTAAACGAATTCAAAATAAACGCTTACAACAAAATCAAAATAAAAAATCTAAAACACTCAAACACTTAAAATACGATTTCACAAATGTCAGACCGTTAATATTTAAAAAAAACTCCGGTGAGATCAATGAAGGAAAAAAAAAGCGCGACTTCCAAAAACAATAACAATATACGTTTACGTTGCCAATTTCTAAAAAAGAATTCCTACAAATAGATGTTTAAGTGTTGTGCCAAGGCTAAATCTGATCGGTGAAGTATGGTTATGATTATCCAGGTGATTTTCACCTGGATAAACACCAGCCTAAACAGTTATCCAGTTTAGGCTTGGTTGTGGAAACAAAATTTTACGCATTCTGAATAAATTTGCCCAAAATCTATCAAATTTTTCAGTTAAATAGAACTTAAGGGGACTTAGTACCTTTAAACGTTCAAAAAATCGATTTTTCAAAAATAATTTTAAAAAATTGTATAGAATGTTCTGAACATTTTACAACAAACCGCATCAAAATCGGGCAAAAATTACGCCTGCAGCAATAAAAAACGTAAGTGACGACAGCCAGCTGCCCTTCAAACCAAATGTAAACAAACCCTTTTTCGACTAGTTTCGGTTTCGGAGTAGAGGTTGTCGGCTGCTTTTGGACGCTACATTCTTATATTTTCCCGCACTCCAGTTACTTTTAGGCTCAATATTTATTTTCTTATCGCTGTGAAGGCGACATACAACTCTACTCCACACCACGTTTTGTTTATGCATATCCATGTGTTGTTTTGCTAGTATCTTACTATTTGAACGCTTCTTTTCATTGTGCTAACTTGTGTCACGCTCGTTTTCTCTGTGATTTAATATTTTTTATTCATTTTGTAAAATGTCGAGTAAAGCACAGCGTAGATCTACTGATTTTCGTCGAAAAAAAAGATCTTTTCGTGGGAATCAATATAGTGCGAATGCATTGAATAATTCGGATGATTCCTGCAGATTTACGTCTGCATCTGCTAAAAAACTTTGCTTAGAGGATCGTATAAAAGTAAATATACCAAAGCCTAGCAGTGGATATCGACTTATTAATATTGATATTTTGCTGGCAGAACTGTCACAGTTTTTAGTATGCAACTACTGCAGCTCTAAAGCAGTTTTAAAAGAGAAAGTGATCTATGGATTGACTTCTGAATTGTATGTTGAGTGCTGTACTTGTAGCACACAATACAGCTTCAAAAGCTCACCAAAGACTGAATCAAGCCACCATGAGTATGAAGTTAACTGCAGATTAATTTATGCCATGCGTACAGTTGGATTAGGATTAGGTGGACTGAAGAATTTTTGCACAGTAATGGATTTGCCTCCACCTCCTTCTCAAAAGGCCTATGAAAGAATCTTGGAAAAAATAAAATTGGCCACTGGGGAAGTAGCTGAGAAGTCCATGAAGAATGCAGCGGTGGAAGAAATTTCCTCTACTGAAAGTGCAGAAATCTGTGTCAGTGGTGATGGCACATGGAAGACTCGGGGCCACACTTCTCGCATTGGAGTGTGCAGTGTCATCGGAGATGTGACGGGAAAGGTTATCGATGTTGAAGTTCTGTCTTCCTATTGCAAGGGCTGTGATGTGTGGAAAGGACCAAAATCCGGTAAAGAGTATGAGAACTGGAAATTTAAGCATCAGCCACACTGCAAAAAAAATCATTCTGGCTCTTCTTGTAAGATGGAAGTAGATGGAATGCGACGTATTTTTGAAAGATCAGAGTCTACAAGAAATGCCAAGTACGTAAAATACATTGGTGATGGCGACACTAAAACTTTTCCCGTACTCCAAAAGAGTGTTTCATATCCGGTGGAAAAAGTGGAATGCGTTGGACATGTGCAGAAGCGAATGGGTTCCAGATTGCGGAAATTAAAACAGATGAACCGTGGGAAAAAATTGTCTGATGGCAAGAGTCTTGGCGGGAAAAACCGACTTACTGATAAATTGATTGATAAACTGACAGTGTATTATGGTAACGCAATTCGAGAAAACAAAAATTCTCTCGAAGGCATGCGCAAAGCCATTTGGGCAATTTATTGTCATTACAGTTCGAGCGATAAAAATGTAATGCATCACTTCTGCCCCGTCGGTGAAACATCATGGTGTGACTACCAGAAAGCTGTTTCAAACAACAGTGTTTCTTCATATGTGCATAAATGTACTGTGCCAGCTGTAGTGATTAATGAAATTAAACCTATATTTGCAGAACTTTCTGCACCGAAATTGTTGAAAAAATGCCTCGGTGGTAAAACGCAAAATGCAAATGAGTCATTTAACTCTACTGTTTGGAATTTTTGCCCCAAAACATCAGGGTCATCAAAAACTATAGTTGACATAGCGGTTAATGAAGCTGTAATTCTTTTTAATGAAGGTATGGCAGGTCGAGTAAGTGTTATGAAATGTCTTGGTTTTAAACTAGGTCATTTTTCAGTTACTTCTGCTTTTCAAGCTGATTATGTCCGTGTAAGAGGAGCAGAAGTAAAAATGAAATCCTCAACATTGGAGACCCGTAGGGCTAATCGAATGAGGAGAAAAGCCTTACATGAACGTTTTATAGAGCAAGAAGGCACTACATATGAAGCAGGAGCATTTTAAAATGCAAATATTTTGTAATGTGGTAATGATTCGATTTTTTTATCTCTGCGATTCATTTTCTACGTTTCCATTTTTCACACTTTTCCGCAATATTAAAAAAAATGTTTTTACTTTACAGTTATAATATTTTATGTGAATGTTCCCATCATGGTTTTGTATTATTTGTACCTCAGTTGTGATAATAGAACCAATATTTTTCATTTACAGCAAAATTTGTCTTTACGCTCCATTTTGTCAATTTCAATTTTTCTCATTTTCCCGCAATTTTTCAAAAAAAGTTTTGATTTTACATTTATGATATTTCATATGAATCTTACCCTCATGATTTTGTATTATTTGCACCTCAGTTGTGATAATAGAGCCAATATTTTTTCATTTACAGCAAATTTTGTCTTAATGTTGAGGATTTCATAAACCAAGACATTTCTTCGCTCAATTTTGCCAATTTCAATTTTTCTCATTTTCCCGCAATATTTCAAAAAAAGTTTTGATTTTACATTTATGATACTTCATGTGAATGTTACCCTCATGATTTTGCATTATTTGAACCTCAGTTGTGATAATAGAACCAATATTTTTCCATTTATAGCAAATTTAATCTTTCCGCTTCATTTTCTCAGTTTGAAATTTTCACACTTTCCCGCAATATTAAAAAAAAGTTTTAATTATACAGTTATAAAATTTTACAGGAATGTTTCCCTTGTGATTTTGCATTATTTGAACCTCAGTTGTGATAATAGAGCCAATATGTTTACATTTATAGCAAATTTTGTCTTTACGCTCCATTTTGTCAATTTCAATTTTTCTCATTTTCCCGCAATATTTCAAAAAAAGTTTTGATTTTACATTTTTGATACTTCATGTGAATGTTATCCTCATGATTTTGTATTATTTGAACCTCAGTTGTGATAATAGAACCAATATTTTTCCATTTATAGCAAATTTTGTCTTTACGCTCCATTTTGTCGATTTCAATTTTTCTCATTTTCCCGCAATATTTCAAAAAAAGTTTTGATTTTACATTTATGATACTTCATGTGAATGTTACCCTCATGATTTTGTATTATTTGAACCTCAGTTGTGATAATAGAACCAATATTTTTCCATTTATAGCAAATTTAATCTTTACGCTTCATTTTCTCAGTTTCAAATTTTCACACTTTCCCGCAATATTAAAAAAAAAGTTTTAATTATACAGTTATAAAATTTTACAGGAATGTTCCCCTCGTGATTCTGCATTCTGTGAACCTCAGTTATGATAATAAAACCAATATATTTTTATTTATAGCAAAATAATCCTAAAAAAATTTACTAATTTCAAATTTTAATTAATATTTTAATTTTAAAAATCATAAAATACTTGACAAGTCTAAATTTTGAGGTTTACAGAATAAAGACATTATTTAGCTTTAATTTGAGACAAAAATGAAGATTCTACAGTGTATCATTCAAAAGTTATCTTGCGGGAACGAGGAGGTAAGTGAATTAATTTTTTTAATATTTGCTCGCATATTTTTCTTAATTTTGAAAAATATATTAATTAAATTTAAAAAACTAAATTAATTTCTTAAAGCTAGTATTCTGTTTCAAAAACTATTAAAAAATCACATTAAAAATAAGAAAACTTATTGATTTTTGAGCGATTGTAAAAACCATGTTATTATGAACATTTTATGGGTTCGAAAGGTACTATGTCCCCTTAATATAGTTAAATAGAGTATGACGTCTCTATGACGTCATCTAATCGATCTACGCCAGAGATTATGTTCCGTGATTTTTTTCAATGAATCGGGGAATGATTCATTTGCTTCCATTCTGTGTTTACTTTTTCAAGGCGTGATATCTCGCTAGATATTTAGATTTGGAAGATGCCGCAAATTTAAGAAAGGGAAATTTTTTAGAGATCTTTCGAACTGTATAAAAAAATGTAGCTTTTAGTTAGAGATAAAAATGCCGTTTTTATCAAAATTTGAACATGCCGACAGATGCGCCAGGGCGATGAGTCGAACCCGGAGAGCGTTACAAACAAGTCTTTTATTATTTAGATTTATGAGACTAAAGTTTTGCTGAGACAAGCAGATAAATTGGTAACAAAGTATATTTACGATTCATTTATTTTCCATTTGCATTTGTTCGTTTGATAATCTCCATTCCGTGCGAAGAACGATGTACTTGAGCTAGTTTATTATAAACCTATCTAAAATGTCCAATGGCACCCTTCGAAAATTCAGCCTGGGACCAGCTTCTCCTAATGCTAGTATCGTGTTGTAAAGGGATTTATAATCCATACACTCTACCCATTATTTATTTTTCTCGTCGTTTCAGGTATGGAAGAACTGGGATGCCAGACTCCAGCGATCGTCATAAAGGACGACTGGATGGAGAAGGAAGTCATCATGGGATTCAGGGTCTGGCAGCTCATGTTCATGGCACTGGCAGTACTCATCACAGTTGGTAAGTTAATCCAGTGTGGCTACGAATCAGGGAAAGTCATGGAACTAGCTATTTGGAAAAGACGGGGAATTTTGTAAAAATACCCAAAAGGGGAACTTGTAATTTTTGTCTTTACAATAAGGCTGGCGTGCGAGAAGAGAAACAGGGCTGTCTCATCGCGACTCGCAGTGGTAAACCTCTGTCTCGTCTCTTGCGAGACGTCTCGCGAGTCTCGCAAAATTAAGGCCCGCGATTTTGTTAGCATATTTTTAGTAACATTAATATTATTTTATTGAAAATTAATATTATTAATAGCAATTAGTTACATATTACCATATTAGTACATATATTAGTTACCACATAAACTCATATGTGCATTTGAAGTGATAAAAATTCAGATTTAATCCGCATATATAATGTGACATGACACCGAAAAAATATTTGTTTTTATTTATTTATTTCCGGAACTTGCGTAAAATGCATGGTTGATGGGAGTTTCATTTGCTTTTGAAATTATATAACGCTTTGAATTTTGTTAGAAATGATGCAGAACTCAGGACATGTCGCACAAATAAAATTTTAATCTAATTAATCGGCTCCAATGTGCGGAATAGTGAATTCATAAAAGTTTCAATTGGGGACGGGATAATTATAGGGAAGTCTGCTTTCCCCCCCCCTTCCTCTCGTTTTAGTGTATGATATATGGGTTTCATATTTAATCGGGAACCTTGTTTAACATGTTCATTCACACCATCAAAAAGAAGAGACAACAGAGAAGACTTGTGACTAGGATTGTTTCTCAACATGGATCTTTGAATGCTCGGTTGAGACCTAGCCTTCTATTAGCGAAATCGCTCCAGTAGATCATTCACGTTCGCATATCTGGGCTTATGGTGAAAGAAGCATTTTTAATAACTGAAACTCAGTTCCTTCTGCTCCGTATGTCGAAGAGCTTTGACTGAGGAAGGCCAAAACAATTTTTGGCCGAAACGTACGTATCAACTTACCTGTAACATCTTATGTGTGTTTTTTACATTTATTTACTTTATCGTTTAACATCAGTATTTTTAGTGTTTTATCCGAAACACTCAAAATGTTCTCCTCACACTCCGAAACACTAAAATTATGTGTTTTATCCGAACATATTTGTAGTTCCTCGGACTTTAGAGGTACGCCGCTGAAGTAGAGTTAATGTTATCTGAGTCCACGTCTAGGGAGAAGGAGTGTAGTCTCTGTGGGCACCCACAGCAGAAAGGCGCAGTGATGATGATTTCCTAAGAGGATATATTTGTAGTTCTTCGGACTTTTGAGATACGCCACTGAAATAGAGTTAATATTACCTGCGTCTACGTCTAGGGAGAAGGAGTGTAGTCTCTGTGACCAGCCACAGCAGAAAGGCGCAGTGATGACGAGCGCCTAAGCGAATATATTTGTAGTTCCTCGGACTTTAGAGGTACGCCACTGAAATAAAATTAATATTACGTAAGCCCTCTCTAGGGAGAAGGAGTGGAGTCTCTGGGCACCCACAGCAGAAAGGCGCAGTGATGATGAGTGCCTAAGAGGATGTATTTGTAGTTCTTCGGACTTTTCAGGTACGCCACTGAAATGGAGTTAATATTACCTGAGTCTGCGTCTAAGAAGAAGTGAAGTCTCTGTAGGCACTCATAGCAGAAAGGCGCAGTGATTATGAGTGCCTACGACTCCACTCCTTCCACTAAACGTAGGCTCAGGTAACAATAACTCTATTTCTGTGGCGTACAGTAAATTCCGAGGAATTACAAGTATATTCGCTGGAAGTGTGGAACCTGAAGATGGCCATATTTTAAGCTGAAATTCGGAGACAATTTGTTTTAATCAGTTTATCCTCATTTAAAGTCTCAGGCAATGTGAATTTCGAAAAAAAATTTTTTCGCTCCACTCTACTCGCCACTGTTTATGTAAATTTTGTCTTTAAAATTATGAAATTGTGAACAAATATTTTATAAATATTGTGCGGTTTTGTACTTTTTCTTTTTCACCTGTTCAGTGAGCAAGGGCAATTCATACATGGAAGAATATCGTACATATATATAATTAGTTACGAAAATTTGACAAAGATAATTAAGGAAATCAGGGAACTTTTATTTCTCAATTTCTGTAGTCCTGTTTATCGCTCAATCACTAATCCAACTGGATGTCTACCACATCCGTCAATACAGAAGAAAAACTGGATAGACTACCCAATGATGAAAAAGTGCAGCCACTGTCATCATTCGATTTAACTACCAGCATCATGGTGATCGAACAAAGGCAGCAGCTGCACTTTTTCATCTCTGGGGCCATTTTTGCAGTCTATATGGTTGTTATTTTGAAGAGATAAGACAGAATCCCAGGGATTTCTGAAAAAAAAAAAGAAAATCTAAAACACTTTCATATTTTAAATTCGCACTAATGTACAGGGTGATCAATTTGAAAGAGTACCCGATGGTTTTTCTATTACCCTTAAATCTGACGGATGTAGAAACTATTCTAACATTGAAATATAATTGTTTGAACTTTGTTTAAGTGTGGGAGACAATTCCCACCACTCTCTGTTACAACTTTATCTGAGAGGTAAAGCGGAAATGGAGACGCGCAATGCAACTTAGTCCCGTGATAATTCTATTTTTGAAAAACATAATTTAATTCAAATTTTTACATTATCATTCTTCACAGCAAATGTTGAAGATGTTTGCCACCATTTTGAATGCAAACATGAAAACAATTTGACTTTTTCAGAGACATTTAGCAAACATCGATGAATTAAAACATACCATAACTATAGAAATCTCGTCAATAACACCAGAATTGTTAAGTGTCAGAAAACTTAGTTCGCCGAGTTCACGTTTGCATTCAAAATGGTGGCGAGCATTTTCAACATTTGCTATGAGGGATGATAAGGTAAAAAATTGAATTAAAATATATTTTTCAGAAATGAAAGTATCACAGGATTAAGTAGCATTGTGCGTCTCCATTTCTGTTTCACCACACAAATAAAATTATAGTGATGGAAATTGTCTCCTACACTTAAACCAAGCTCAAACAATTATACATCAGTGTTACAATATTTGCCACATCCGTCAGATTTAAGGGTAATAAGAAAAACCATCGGATTCTCTTTTAAATTGATCACCCTGTACAATATATTAAAAGCGCCTATTAATCCATGTGTTCCAAAATTCTTTTGTTGCAGTACTGTTTCCCTTTATAACAATAACTCTCTTTACAACGATATATTATTTTGACCCGGTAAGTATCGTGAAAGAGGAATTTCATTTTATATATTGTTAAGACTTTTTGGGGTGATCTGCTCTTCAGGGGTTCAACTAAGGCTAAACTTCGTATTCTACGGGTCAAATAATTAAATTTTGTGTTTGTTGCATGTACGAGTAAATCGGCAAATAAGAACGCGAGATAGGGACCTTTGGTTTCCTCATATACACTACTGGCCCAAAGTATTGCAAGTTTCATAAATCTAACCCTTTTCAAGATTATAAGCCCCTCTCCCCTGTAAAAAAGAAAAATCAATATAATTGAAATTTTTAATGTCACCATGTCAAATTAATTGCTTCAAAGACAAGATAGCATTAGTTAAAGAACAAAAATAATTATTTCATTTATTTAAAAAATAGTATAAAAATACGTAGGTTATTACAGAAATCATAACCATTTTGGCTCGCCGGAATAAAATTAAATAAAGCATTAATTTCAAGCTCTTCTGCAAAAAGAGGATAATAAATAAATGCAATTGAGCTAAAGGTCATTTATTATGTTGCTGAGCAGATTTGACTTTGATCACAACAGCCACTCTTTTAGATATGGAATCCACAATGTTTTACAACACTTCTTTCGGTTTTTCATGGTGCCAACTTAAATTATTGGTTCCTGAAGCTCTCATTTTGTTATTTAATGATTTTCAGATGTGTTCTTTCCAACTGAATCGGAGTGTAGATACCACCTCAGTCCAAAAAGGAAATTTTTCAGGAGAGAGAAAAAACTTCATAACACCTCCAAATTTTCAAGTATTTAAACTTTTTTTTTTCCTCTGTCATAACATGCATTTATGTTTCTGTCATGCAAATATTACCTAATTTCGACATCAATTAGGCTCAGGAAAATTTAAAATTTGATTCGGACTTATGCTGTTTCTGCACTCAACTGGTTTTTAGTCAGCTGAAAACTTGGAAAAAGGTAATCATTCAAATCAAATCAAAGCAAATCAAATCACCATTTATTGTCTAACCATATTTATGGTATACAAAGTCAAGAACATGAATTTAGGAGAAAAAAAAGTGCTTTGCTTGCAGAAAATTATGGAGATGAAAATCTAACACTGAAGCTGGAATAAATATTTTTTAGAAAACCACCCCTAGGGCAGGGCAGGTGGCCAAAAATAGTTTTAAAATAGATCATTCTCGACCATTGATTCATTGTCGTGTGTCCACCATTGATCATTGTCGCCCATCGTTCGAAAAAGAAGCCCCCTATGTACGAAACTACTCAACAGACTAAGTCGTTCTTGCCCTCAACACGCATCTTGCCTTTCTAAGTTTATTTTCATCGAAAACGATTTTTCGCATTTTTGTGACTGAAGTGGTTTCTCCACTCACCGATTCAATTATACTACATAAATTTTCAAAAATTGTTAAATCGGGCAAATTTCCTGTCCATTTCTTTTGGGCTTATTCTTGAAAAGATGGTTAGATTTCTTAAACTTGCAATACTTTTGGCCAGTAGTGTAAAATAAAGGGTTTGGCGATTTCTCGCCAAATATTGGCGATATCGCTTGGCTGACTTCAGCTTAGGGAACCTATTTTTGACGCCAAATTTAGCTTTAGTTCTTTAAAAAGTCGCCACGTTTGGTGCCATTTAGTGTGATGTTATTTCCTACATTGGTGTTGAGCAATAGCATTAGTAATACGCAATCAAGATATGCAAATGATGGTAGTTTTTCTAGAAATGGAATCTTGTGAAATCGCTGGAAAGTTCAGAGTGATATAAGGGCACAATGATGCCCAAACAGTTCAGTTCAGTCAGTTTCCCATGAACATTTATAGAGTACAATGCATTGAGAGCTCTATCGCTCTGCGTCATTTTGCTATAGAAAAGAAAAATGCCGTTTCTTTCGTTTGTTTTTAGAAGCTTATTTCGAAGCTGTTTGTGAATTCTTGTTGTATTGTGAGGAGCAAATGAGTGCTCTGGTCGAGAATTTGCATTTTCAGACTGCGGAAGGATTTTACTGTATGCGAAATACAGTATCTGAGAAAGTGTGTTCAGCTGACTGTTATAAAACATGATACTGCTTGTTGGTTTCTGTGAACTGAAGATTGTTCGACGACTTTCTAAAACCAGTAAAATTTGTCTAGATCCAATAAATTTTGCGAAGCAACATCGGTCAAGGAAGAATAGGCTCCATGAGGTATTTTTAAATCATGAGAACGAACAGGTTAAATGTGGGTTTAATATTAAAAAAACTTTTTTTTTTTTTACAAAAAAAGTGTGACCCGTTCTCTGATGCTATGCTTCGTTCTACCTATCTTCCCTTCCATGAAACTTTTATGGATCCGTCATTGCTGACTTTCAGTTCTCACTGCAATGCAGCAACATTTTTTAGTCACTAAAAATAGAACGTATATCATAATTTTATTTTTCCCCCAAGGCTTGATAGTAGTACATATAATCGATATTCTCTTTGTTACTCTGACTTTCATTCTTTTTTTTTCCAATTTTGATCTTGAACGAAGGTTTAATCTGTTCGCTTGCATCCTCTCGAAACTGTAACGGTTAAGATTCCCTCCTGTGCTCAGCATTTTTTGAGCTAAGCGCACAGCTGGGTTTCAGGAGACATTCAAAGACAAACCTAAGAATCAACAATGTGTTTTTGGAATGAGGTTATTGGTCAAGTTAACTATTCATCACGCAGCAATACATGCGCAAATAACATTGGCCGCCTTCGTAAACGAGTTACACTCGTGCAGCGAGTTTCTATCTAAGGTGTTCGTGAAGGAAACTGAGTGCATTCAGTTTATAAACTAGAGCGTTCGTATACAAAACTGAGTACGGTTAGTTTCAAACAAAGTAAACTGAACACGGAGCAGATTCATCGAGTTTGGTGAGAAGATTACTTGCTGCACGTTGTTTTTGTTGAGAAATGTCGTTCGTTGTTATGGGAAAGTATGTTGTTATGAAAAGTATTTTACGTTTGCTGAATCTGCAAATATTATTTTTTTCGAAGAGGAAATTCATGCATACTTTAGAAACTGAAACGAAGGTGCATAATTTTTCAAAGGTAATCATTTTCTTGTATTTTTCATTTTAGTAAATTCAAAAATGCATATTTTAGTGTTGAGATTGGAGTTTATTTAAACCATTTTATGCGAAATTTGAACTTCTCTTGCTAAATACTTTTTAAAAAATGAAGTTGAAATTTCTAAATTTTGATCTGTGCACTGCAATTATGGTCACTCTTTTTTTTTAAAATCCTGTTGATTTTATATTTAGTATGTACTAAAAACTCTCCCCGGCAGAAATAACAACAGACGCGAATTTTAAACAAACACGTCTCTCCTAGGCGACTAAATAAACTGAAGTTGTTCGTAAAGGCTAAGGAAACTGATAGATACTGTTAGCACTAAACACACGCATTCCAGTTTTCTTACGAAAACTCGTACAACGAGTTTGTCGTTTAAGTTGTCATAATTGAAGTGCACAGATCAAAATTTAGAAATTTCAACTTAAAATTCCTTTTTTCAAAAGTATTTAGCAAGAGAAGTTCAAATTTTGCTAATAACGGCCGTTACTTATCTGAAAAAAGCTATCAGTAACTGTTTTTTTTTTTTTTCTTTTCCCTCTGCCCTTAGTGGTGTTACTATGCTGCTTCATGAAGTGTCGTGTTCCCCGAACGAAGCAAGAAATCGAAGCTGACTTCAAGCGCAAAGAAATCACGCGAAGGTTCAGGTTCCTATTAGATAGAGTTCAAATAGAAGACACCAGTTTAAGAACAGGTATATGTCTCTTTCTCACCCATTGCCACCTTTTGAGTTAACTACCAGAAACATGGTGATTGATCGAATCGTCCATCGCGTGCTACAGAGCTAAAGGCCTTATTACACGGACAAAATTTAGAGCAACTTTGGTTGCAGAAACCAATTGCTGCAATTCATTCCTGCAAGTCAGGGAGCCCAGATGAGCACGCAGGGTTTCCATCGTAAACAAACCCTGCTGTGTTCACAAACGTCAGCGATTCGCCGAATTGGCGGTTGCTAGTACATGTAATTATAAATAGCATATCGTTGGTTGCTTATACCTCCTGTAGCTTCGGATTGGATTGATATTTATTTTTCTTTTCTTCAATCAAATCAATTCCATCTCGATATTCCATTTCACGGACATTTTGTTTTCGCACACGCTCATCCCTTTCACTACGAACGTTATGGCTGACGCTGACTCTTCCGCCATCTTGTGTTGTGACGTAGAAATAGGAAGCACTACGATTGGCTGGATTTCCAGCAACCTGTAATTTTTTCGCCTCTGAACGAAAAAGTTGGAGTTGACTGTTCCCTGGGTAACCGAGGGAAATTTCCAGGAAAGAGGTTTCTGCAACTGGTTGCAGCAACCAAATCGTACGAAAATTCCTTCGTGTAATAAGGCCTTAAAGCTCGTTCTCGACACACTCTGTGGGTGTGCGAACCGCCATGTTGCTGGTAGTTAAGTCGAGCGATGAAAACAGGTGTACTTTTCAGCGTTGGTCACTATATAAAGTTTTTCTTCTACATCTGTAATTCCCAACATCTGGAATTTGCAGAAATGAAATTTATATACATAATCTTTTTCTCTTATATCATCTAATTAAGTGCCATATAGTTATGTGATTCAATTTGAATTAGATAAGTTAAAAAGTATTAAGAGGACATAGTTAGGGATGGAAGCGAGACCATGCGAGATGAGAAATAGCCCAGGTCTCGTATCGTCTTGCGCCCTGAGGTACCGTCTAGCGGTCCCGTCTCGCACTTAGAGTTATCGTCTTGTGGTCTCGTCTCGCACCTAGAGGTATCGTCTCGCATCCGCGGGTATCATCTTACGCATCATCTTACGCGGGTCTCATTTCGCATCCGTAAGTATCGTCTCGCATATTGTCTGACACCTAAAATGCCTTTATTTTTACTTTCTTGTGTGAAGTAATAGTGTACAGTCGTCTCACGTTTATTGCGGTTTCGCAGATTGTCTTCATATCAATGGCAGATCTAGTTTTTTTTTTTTTTTTTTTTTTTTTTTTTTTTTTTTGGGGGGGGGGATGATGAAATTCCAATCATACACTTAAAAACTTGCAAGAAAAATTACAATCTAAATTGCAAAATGCAATTTTTAATATAAGGATAATAATTAAAAATACCCATTTGAAAGTTAATTCTAAAATTCCTGTTTCCTTAGAATACCGACTTCTAAGCCATGTCTTATGTACTTGAGGCACTGACTATAAACTATAACCATAATTGACTGTTTTAGCGCGACACCGCGAGACTGGTCTCGAGGTATCGTCTCCCCTGGTGGTATCCTACTCGCGGTCTTGACTCGCACCTGGAGGTATCGTCTCGCACACCGAGGTATCGTCTCTCACACCAAGGTATCGTCTAGCGGTATCGTCTGGCAAAATTGCGAGACCGCGACAAGTCTAGTCTCGTTTAGCGGTCTCGCTTCCATCCCTAGACACAGTGTTACAAAAACGACTTTGTAGTATCCTTTCTATTCAAACAAAAGAGTTAAAGTATAAATGCAAATACAATAAAAATGTTTCATAAAATCATTAACATGAATTTATTTGAATCCCCTCCCGCTGTATGTTGCTTAATTATGTGGGGTAAACATTCTATTATTACATTGCATTATCAGTACGGAAAAAAAAGAAAGAAATGAAATAGTCTTTTTGGAAATTTTTATAATTATATTACAATGCACTGTAAAATATTTTTAATGCATGCTATTTTTAATTATTCAAATTAAAGTATTAATTTCTTGTACTTTTTATGAAATTTCAAGGACTGTAGATATGAAAAATGTTAAGCTAGGCATTGTGTAAACATAATAAACTAATCTGTGTTTATATTTTTTTTCTAGTACCACTCATTATTTTTTATTTCCTGATTACACAATTGGATAAGGAATATATATATATATATATATATATATCACATAAAATTAAACGTCCTCTCAAAATTCAAAACTTCTATTAGCTTCCTTCTGTAGGGGCGTAGCAAATTTCGTTTTCAAACAAAGGATTTGTATCGGGATCTAAATTTAAGCAAAACGCAATTAATACTTCTCCCCTCTTTCACACGGTATTCTAGCACCAAACCTCGCAAGAATTTCCTCGGGCTATGAGACAAGTGCAGTAATTTAAGTCAACAGTTACAGCCACGAGGACCGGGGCTGCTCCAGGCCCCGCCGCGGACTACCTGTCTCTTCGGCCCGACTGCTATATCAAGGCGGGCGACCGGTCAAATAGCAACGCGCAGCGACTTTATGAATTCAAAAGCGAGCCCGGACCAGCCACCCATCTCTACGTATCTCCGTTATATTTCATACAACGGATATCATATCATACATATATATTAGTTTCATGTTTTCAATTCTAAGGTATTTCAACAAAAAATCGTCTATGAGACTCTGATGAGGGTCTCATTACAGGATTTTCATTTGTTTATGTAATCTACTTATATTACATAAACAAATAACATATAGTAGTAGTAGTAAGTTGTATATAATTACATAAACATTATATACTTCTTACTAAAAAAACCGACGATATTTCCACGTTGCGAACGGCAATATCTAGATGTAAATATTAGTGCCATAACGATAACTCATGTGCAAAAATCCAAATTAACAGTTCAATGACGTCAAATGGAGCAAACATATGTCATGGAGTAGCTAGATTACAAAATAACAATAATGGATACACACAAATGCAAGATATTTCGGACTTTTTCACAGCTTTAAAATATCGAATTTACAATACTCGGCGCAGTCATCGCTCTTCCAAAAAATGTCACCATGCATTGGGCTAAAGCACATTTTAGCCATTTGTTGTTTCAACATCGGCTTTTATGATGACACCCAAAATGTGTAGCAACCCTAATCTAAATAAATTTAATGGCAAATACTGTTTAAACCAACGAGATATGATAGGATAAGAAGTCGTTGCTCAAAACAAAGAAACATGATTTTCATTGAAATGAATCCAGAAATTTAGACAACACTGCACTGAATATAAAGAAGAGTAAGATATTTATGGGGTGGCTAGTTATTCATAAAACACATAGCATCTTCAAAAGGCTATACCAATACTTGCTAAACGCTACCAGGGCTTTATCGGTGTCGGTGGTTATACATTTTAGCACTTACTATAGTATTATGCAAATAAAGAGCTTTATTTTATCTCCTTATCACTTCTAGTTTTTTTCGCCGACAATTTTCATTTCTGACCTCTCATTGCTATACGAAAGTGAGTATTTACATGTATTTTACCTACCTTTACATGTATTTTACTTATCCTGAGAATTCAGAGACACCTTGTATAGGGTAATTCACTACCGCGTGTACATACGTCTGGCAGTTGCATAGCAAGGTGGGGTCACAAACTGCTCTAATTCACTTAGGGTGATCATGATTCTGACGATCGAATTAAAAATTTGTTCAAAAATGAAATTACATCAATATTGACTTGAAAAAATTATCAGAAAAAGTTATGATGAGTTGATTTTTTGAAATAGAAGTTGCATTTCTATCATTATTGGGAAACTGGGAAAAAAATCATGAAACTACCCATTTTCATAAATTTTTACAGAGCTATTTTTATACCCCTCCCCTCTTAATTCATACATTTGCTTAAATTTAAAATTTAATCTTGTTTTATTTCTGAATATTTCACTTATTATTTAAACTACCCATCAGTATATTCAGTTTTTGAAACCAATGTAAATTATAGTCAGAAATGACCCATGCTCCTTATTGGAAACGCAGTGAAAATCGTATTAAAAAACCATTTAAGTGACTAATATCCTTTAATTAATGCATTAGAAGACAAAATATGCAAAAAGCTAATTTAAAATATGCCTGGATGTCAATGCGGCCTGTAAAAGGTTAACAGGTCATGAAGAAGATGTTTGCAACCCACATTGTAATGCGATTTTGATTCGCCTTTGGTTAACTATTCCTCCCATAAGTATAGTGAATACCCTGTATATTCGAATGGAGCCATATAAACTTTTTGTTTACTTTGGATTGCGCACGAAATCTCTAGGAGCTGGTTATCAGAGGCTGAGCAAATAAAAGTACCGAAACGGACCAACTTACCACAAGTATACAAAATAATAATCATTCATTAAGTGAAGATCGTTTTAAAAATGATTTATATGAATGTTTTGTTGTTTGTTGACTGCATATTCTAATTTGGAACATTTCTTTTTCAGCGATAGTAAAAGTAAATGAGCTTTACACTAACCGTGAAAAAATGAAACGTCGTAAGAAGAAAAAGCCAGACGAAGAGGAAGAAATAGTGTCTGTTGATAGTAGCTACCTTTTCGAAGATGAGAAACTCACTATAATTGAGAGGATAAAAAAAGTAGTCGGTTTATTGAAGGACGAAGGCTCTGATTCCGAAGATTCGCAAAAAGATAAGTCAGAGAAAAGTGAGGACAACACCAAACGAGCTTCAGATGATGATCTGTCCTCACCGCCAAACGTCCACAAGGTAGCCACAGCTGATAAGACGCGGCAACTTTCTGAGGAATCCAAGGAATCTTCAGACTCTCCTAAACTGAAAGGTTCCCGTTCAAAATTGTCGCTGCTTCATGATTCTCCACCAAAAACTCACGACACGCTGTCCAAGTTGTCCTTCATACAGGATTCCCCTCCCAACAACGGCCTGTCGCTGCTGGAGGACACACCACCGCACAAGAGGAAACTCAGCAAAGAAGAAAGTGGAACAACTGATTCGCAAGATTCGAAGAAAATATTCGGAAAACAGAGAACAGAATCTCAAGAGTCCCGTGACTCGGAACCTTCAACCAAGAAACAGGATTCACAGGAACTGCGCAGAAGTCCTCGGCCAAAACTAAGTTTTATAGAATCCACTAAAGGAAAAATTAAAGTTTCGACGTCTGACTCTCAAGAGTCTGAAGACAGTCCGATCACGAAACAAAAATCCGATTCTCAAGACTCAAATGAGTCGAAGAACAAAAGAAATTTCGAGCCCCGAGATTCAAAATTAACTCGTCGTGAATCTATTGGTGGACAAAGTGCCCAAGACTTTATCCATAAGTGGGGACAGAAATCTTCCCCGCTAACTAAAACAAAAGTTTCTCAAAAAGGATCCCAATCTTTAGACGTACATCCCTCTCCCTACTAATTTTACTATTGTTATATTTATCTCACGAGCTTTCTCAGATAACACTGAGACTCTGTGCATCACACAGCGAACTGGATTATTCAACTATGTCATATCATATTGTAAAATACCAGTGGACACTGGACTGACACCGGCAGTTATGATTTGAGTAATTTAAAGAAATATTTTTCTGTAAATCTAATGTATTTATTTTTTGCAAATGAAAATACCACAAGTAAAACAGATATCTACTTATCAGGAACTGATTTCCGGCAGGGGATTCGGGGCAAGCTCCCGTGCCCCAACAAAAAAGGGCCTCCAAAATTATCCTTTATGTTTGAAAATTTGCAAATTTTGATTTTAATTTAAAATAAGAGACAGAAAAACTAATTTCATGAAAAATAATTGTAATAATAATTACTCTGTTACTAGCATTATATGCCCAACTTTTTGTTTATCTAACCGGCATGGTTTGGAACGATTGTTCAGTGCGAACTTATCATGTAGGGGTGGCCTAAATAGTGATGTATTCTGGTAGCGAGTAAACCATAGAGCTGATTTTCTATCGCAACTCACATAAAAGGAAATGTCTTCCTAATAGTCTAAGCAGGGGCGTAGCCAGGGGGGGGGGGATATCGGGATATATCCCCCCCCCCGAAATTTTTGGATTAGTTATGAAATTCCGTCTATTTATGCACATATAAGTTCATATCCCCCCCCCCCGAAAATTTTTCCAGGCGCATATCCCCCCCCGAAAAATTTTCCTGGCTACGCGCCTGAGTCTAAGATCCGGTATAAGAAATGTATACCCTTATCTGTTATTTAATGATGATAAAGAATATATGCTAGAAAATATATGCATTGATGCACTGCAAATAGGTTGCCTAGCTAAATCGCGTACGAATGATGTTTAATAATAAAAATTTTCAATTAAAATTTTTTGATCAATTTCCCCCCATCTGTTATTTATGAAAAGGGCATTAGATGAGAGAATATACCCCCGACAAATAGAAAAAATAAAAGTTGTCTTCATTCCCCTCTGCCCAACTATGGAGTTGCCAGGTATGAACAGATGAGTAGAGTTATTAATATACCGTCATCTCTTATTTAATCGAATTGTGCATCAAACGAAAGGTTATTTTATTTCCAATCCAACCGAATTAGGTTGCCTTATCAAAAAGTTGGTTGAATCCATGGTTGCCTTGATTTTAGATGTAAAATCTCCAGCGCCAGCGATGAGTGACAGAGAAGCTTTGCGCGCGCAACTCCATGCGACAGACAAATGCAACGAGTTCTTTTTAAAGAAAATTTTTCAGACAGTGTAAGCACGTTGCATTGATCAAATACTGGATTCAAGTCAGATTAAATATTAACAACCATATCAAATTTTTTTCACTCACACATTTATTTATCAGCGACTACATATAATTATAAAATAATAAATTTTTGTTCAAAATGTAGATCTTGCAAAAGGATATTTTTCTGATCGTGTAAGGGCAGATTATTGAAAGTCAGATAAAATATCACATAATGACACCAACATTTTTTATTCATATATAAAATTATCAATAGCAAAATATCTCATAAATTTCTGTGGTGTTTTCTGGATAGTGGCCAGTAAAATCATCAAGACGTCGGTATCGTTTGATTTGACCAATATTTTCGAATTAGGTAGCGCTTTTGATAAATGAGACATTATCCGGGTATCTGGCTCTTCCTCTTGACATAAATAATCTTCACGTTTCACATGATGTTAAGAAAAACAGTGTTCTCCAACCATTATTAAAATATATATATATATATATGTCTATATATATATATAAATGGATTACTGGCACTATACTCTATTTCAACCTAACCTGACAGTGTGTGAAAAGTTGCAAGTGCCGTATTGCACCGTTTGTTAAGTATTCGTGCTCGCTTTCTGATCTTCCTCCCTCGTAGTCATATACACATTTTGTTTTAAATAAAAGTGAAATATTAAATTACTGGGGACGCTAATTTTAGTTTGATTATATAAACATGTTTTTTTTTTCCATTTAACGACAAATTAAATGCAAAAAAGTAGTACATACACGGACGAACTATATTGTGAGGAAGGAAGGACACAAGCCGTAGCCTTCCACGTACTGTTAGGTTAGGTTTATAGATTATCATTTTCCCAGTAATTAGCCAAAAATTGTACAAGGGCTTCTCTTTCAAAGGGTAGTTTTTTGTGATTTCCGAGAAAATCGTTAGGTCTTCGTTGAAGAGGTCCTTGAATGACATACGGTCTATTGAACTCCAGTCGACATTCACGTTCACAGTCTTAGAGAGTATTATGTATGTCCCTATCAAAAATCATCTGTATTTCAGAGGCGTTAGTTGAGCATAATTTATTATCAATTTTTATTAAGATCGATTCAGCAACCTTGTCAAGTATCTTCGACATAGATGATCCGATAACATACAATTAATAAAAACTATCAATTATTTCGATATCGATACCACTAGGCTTAAAAGTTTTGACATTAGACTTCAATACTTCGGCTAGTTTGGGTGTGTCAGTTTTTGCAACTCACCAGTACACGAGAAAAGAGCTGGCGGCACAGGAGCTAACGGAAGCGTTAAGCTGTACTCTGTGTTACGGAGAAAACATTCAAAATACTGGTGTTAAACGTTAAAATAAATAAAAACTTTGTGAAAAAACGCACATAAAGTGCAACTTATAAGAAGATACGATCGTTTCGACTAAAACTTTTCAGTCGAAACTATCTCCTTATAAGTAACATTTTATGTGTGTTTTTTCATGAAGTTTTTATTTATTTTAGTACTCTATGTTGATGTTTTTCTCAATACTAATCGCAGTAATCGGGCGAAGATGTCTCGTTCCAGTTGAAGAATGGCCTTTTAATTTTTACTAGCGGGTAACCCCTCGCTAGCAAGCGGGGACATGCAACCAGTGTTCAATCGAAGAGAATCAATCGAAGCATTGACTTAACAGCAATCAAAATGGGAAATATCTGTCACTTATATGGTTCGATCGCCAAGTAAAGCAATCATTTATTTGAAAAGTAGCAGCATTTTAAACCATCAACTCAGATGTGTTTTATTCATCGTTAACTCCGATGTACTGAATGCGAAAATTTCAATTTTCTGAAATTTGGCGGGATTCCCCTAATTTAAATCAATTTACTTAATTTGCCGAGAACTCTGTTGATCGATCGATTGAAATCCCTTAATAGCTGCATTATTTCTGCATGGGTAATTAAAATTTAACGCTGTATTCGAATAACACCTATACACTTGTTTTCAAAAATACTATTTCCTTAAGCTCTCAGTAAATTGCGCCAAGCCTAAAACTGTGTAAACCGCTAGTACTCACTTTCCCAGAATCGGCCTATCAGCCATTTAATTTACGCCAAACTAAAAAATTATACATATTAGTTTCGGAAATCTTCAATCCTTATTATTTTGCATATAAAACATTTCATTCCTGCTCTGATTTCCCATGTGCACACGATATTATTATTTAAAAAAAAATAACCTTACAAGTATATAAACTAACAAAAGAAATATCATTCTTATTCTTTTATTTTTATTTTAGGAATTTAAAACATTTTATTCGGCAAAATCACCTACATGGCAACCACGATGCTTATTTCACTACAGGGGTTACAATTACGGAATTATGGAGAGCAAAAATTAGCCTTTTTTGACATGTTTTTAATCAATATCTCTTAAAATAGTTCGATTTTCGAGTTAGCGGAAGACCTTCCTCAGAATTTTCCGAATCCGTGTATACCTTGGTCGAAACTCAACTCCACGCCGTTCCGGAGGAGATAGGCCCACATAGATAGATGCAGATACATATACACGCGTTTGTTTACCTCCGGATTCTATTATATTCATGCTTTCTATTTCTTCAATTTTTTTTTTTTTTTTTTTTTTTTTTTTTTTGTAGAAAGTCTCCTAATTTATATTTTTAAGTTGTTTATCTTTCAGTGAAAGCCTTAATGTGCAATTTATTACTTTACAAAATTTAAAAAATAAAGATCCTGATTAATATATTTCAGGATGCGAGAGTAAAAATCCGAAAATTATACGTAATCTTAAATTATAATAAATGGCTATACTCTGCAGTTGGTCGGGGATAGTCTGTTATTCTGATTGAGTTCCGAAAGGTGTTTGAAACTCGTTGCATCAAAACGACGTAGATCTATCTCACTTACGGGCAATTATATTCATTGTTACTGTTTCGAAGACAACCAAACCACAAGATATGATAGCGAAATTTTTAAGCAGCTGCTATTGAATTCAAAATCTTTCTCTAGTTAAAAATTCTCAAAAAAACTATATTTCCCTCTGTGTTTCTTTTAAAAGAGGGTGAAACGGATGCTCCGTCATTTGACAAAATATCAAAAAGTTAGGACGGATAGAATTCATGATGCAACAGTTTTAAAATTATTTTCCGAAAATCATCGTCAAAAATATATATTTTTAAATTTCCCAAAATCTGCAAATTATGTTAGAGTCAGAACAAACTGTTTTTAAAAGAAAATTTTCTCCTCTATCCGATGATGCAACTATCGTTTTACTGCGAGTGTAATTGCCGGCGTTGTTACGTATTGTGCGCGAAAACATGCCAAAAATCTCATAAAACGTAAAATAAAACATTTCCTGATTTGAATTTCGAAAATTTCGAAAAAAATCTCTCCGATGTCAGTTAGGACATGTCTTAGAGAAGACGTATACAAAATTTGGTAGGTCTGCGACCACCCGTCTATGCGCTATGCGATCGAAAGGCGCACGCATAAGAAGATCGGAGGTTACACACCTACCCTTATACATAACCAGCCAGCCAGCTACAAACTTTGTTTACTCTCGGATTTTATTATATACTAGCTGCTTACCCGTTCTCCGCACGGTAGGAGACGAATATTTTCCTTACACATATAATTCGAATTAAACCCAGTGATAGGAATCTCTAATAGTGAAAAATTGCTGGAATTCTGACGTAAAGCTGACTCCATGAGTGGAAATTTGAGACGATTGCAACATGATGACACAAAAACTACGTCATTGTCACTGGCGATCAGAAAAGTAAGAACTTTACGGTATGCAGACGAAACTTTTCTCTTTCGAAAAATGCCTTATATCTACATCATATCTTTTTTAGGTTTAATTTATAGCATTCATACATACCATATGAATAACATTGCATGATGTTGAGTACTATTTTATCTCATCTTGCATTTCGTAAAGCGTGGACAATGCATTAGCACAGTTATGTTGCAGATGACTTTATTAAATTTTACCCAAATTTAAAAAACCTACACGGAACAATCGATGCACATTGTACGTTCAGAAACCAAAAATGCATCCTGTTTCCGTGAAGATCTTGTCGCTTTCGTAAATGAAAACATTTGTGATGTAACTTAAGCGGAAGAGCTTATTACCCTTACTGAACTCTTAATACAGTAGCACACTTGTTACATAAAACTAACGTTGATCTCACTGCCAATTCACACTAAATAAATAACTAATTTCATATTTTATTTTTAACATAGATTAATTGCATAGTGTCAAATTCAATATTAAACAAAATCTGAAATCGTTTCTAGAGCTCTTGGTCTTGTAACTGGAGTAACTGGAATATATATGAAAAAATAAATAGAACTTTAACATATACAGGGTGTCTACCAAATTTCTGAAAGTCAATTTACGGACTTTTTCCTGACTTTTGGGAGGTCCCGGGAAAGAAATTCCTGACCAGTGCATTTTACTTTGAGAAATTGCACAATGCCCCCTCCCTTGTCTTTATATTTGCATATTTTGTACAACTTCTTGAAATCAATTTTAACTGAAGTATACAGGATTAAGCTTTCATCCATTGAGAAACAGAAGTAGTCGCACTTTCTGATAGAATTAACTAACTGTTCTTGGAAATACGGTCCTAAGTCATGAGTTACAAAGTAAGCTAATTTGTCTTTTACACTCCCGTCACGATTGATGAGCACCCATTTTCCCATCTTATACAAACACATCGCTAGATGCTTTCGCGGTCCGAAAAATGTGCTACAGTTGCTTTTGATTTCCAGTCTGACAATTAGAGAGAAAGCGTAAAAAAAAGGACACGAAACAAAAAAAAAAAGATTCTGTGTGTGAATTTTCCGGACCTATTATCAAATTTCCCGGTTATTTCCAGACTTTCCGGACCCATTTTCTAATTTCTCGGCTTTTTCCAGACTTTCCGGATTTTCCGGAGCGGTAGACACCCTGATATAAGTAATTTATATTTAAGTATTCTAAGCACATCGGATCCCGTTATTCGGAAAGATTCCGCAAAAGCCATGGGAAGAAAGAGCAATTAATTTCATATTATATTTTGTATTCCTTGCAAGCGCCTTTGTTATGTACAATGGAATGATTGCAATATCATTCTCGTACACGATGCTTATCCTATAGTCTCTGGTGATTTATTTTGGATTTTCATTTCATATTCCTGACTTTTCATACTTTCGAAATTTTGTTGCTTTGCCCATGTGAATAATCGATTATCATTTCGCATTACGGCTACCAATTAAATAGTTTTCCATATATATTTTTTCCACGTTAACGACGTTAATCTGCCTTTTTCTAGTTTAAAAAAAAACGCCTACAAAGTTTCATTGCTTCAATTTAGACACACAGAGGGGTTAGGCAAATACGCAACCGACAAATTGCTTCCTTACGTCCGCCGAAGCAGCACATACGTTAGCGTGTAATGTGCTTCTCCGGATAATCTGACAGCAAAACAGAAAACAATGGCGTGAAAATGACGTGACACGCGAAGGAAATAAAATGAAAAATATGCAGAATTGCCTGAAAAAACTTCGATTATTTTTAATGCGCAAATATGTTAAAATTCTATTTGTTTCATATTTAATGCGTTTTCACTTTTTTGAGTCTTAAGAGCTGTAGAAATGAGTGGTTTCACTTAATTATTAAATTGAACAACTTAAGTGGCAACAATGGATTCCGTTGCTACGGAAACTGTAGCAGTGTTAAAAATAGAATATGAAATGATTTATTTATGTTTACTTTGCTAGAACTGCCATTTTGGCGTAATTAACGTCGGCAGTCGATGGCAAATAGCCAAAATGAATCACACATTAAACTTGACAATAAATGCAATAATTTAAAGGCATTACCAGCTAGTCTTACTGGGTTTAAAAAATATTCTCATTCATCTCAAACAGCATTCATATTTATAAAGACTTCCTATTTTATTACACCTTGTTTGGCGGGATTAAAAAATATTATCTATTCATACGCTCGTAACACCAACTCATTTCAATCGGAGCATAGAATTAGCAATACAAATGAAAAAGTTTAATTTTCTGAAATTTGGCGGGGTTTCCCTAACTTAAACCAATTTATTTAACTTGATGAAAATCATTTAAAATTGCCTTAATAACTGCATTATTTCTAGGGATGGACGCGAGACGAAAAATAAGCGTTCGCGTCTCGCAAAATATCCTAAAAGTTTTGTCTCGTCTCGCAAAAATCCCTATATCGTAATGTTAAAAATGTGTTTCTCGTCTCGCAAAAAACTGTAAATCTCTGTCTCGTCTCGCAAAAAAGTCGTCTCGCATCCATCCCTAATTATTTCTGAACAGAAAATTAAAATTTCAGGCTAAATTCTAGTAAAACCTACACTTGTTTTTAAAAATACTATTTCTTTACGCTCTCAGTAAATTGCGCCAAGCCTAAAACTGTGCAAACCACTAGAATCCACTTTCTCAAAAATCGGCATATAAGCCTTTTTTTTCGCCAAATTATAAAGTTATACACTTTAGTCTCGGAAATTTACAAATCCTTTTCCTTTTGCGTATAAAAAATATAGAATTCCTGCTCTGATTTCCCACGCAGACGGTATTTTAATTAAAAAATAACCTAGCAAATATTCGAAACAGAAAAAAAGTATTATTCCTTTATTTTTAATGAGAGTGTTACAAATTATTTTTAATGAGTGTTTTAATGAGAGTGCAAGAGTGTAAATCATTTAATAAATTCGCCAAACATGGCAACCTCGATGCTTATTTCTCACATTTTCACTACAGGGGTTACAATCGCGGAGTTGCGGAGAGCAAAAATTAGCGTTTTTGACGAGTTTTTTTTTATCAATATCTCTTAAACTAATTCTAATTTCGAAATTTAAATTAGCGAGGTTCTTTCTCGAAATTTTCCGTATAAGTGGACACCTCGATTGAAACTCAACTCCCAGCCGTTTAGGAGGAGATGATGCTACACACACACACCGGGGCCTTCGCTATTTGTAACGGGCCTGCGCGTGTATTTCGATGAGTCATCCAAAGAGGCCTACGGATCCTCACGTCTTCACGTATACATCAAGCAATTTTTAAGCTTTCCGATGCTTTGAAACTTTATTTAATGTAGTTTTAAGTCATGACTGTGTGTTACTAATTCAAGTACGAACTCATTGACAGTTTCTTTACTATGATACATACACGTGGACATTAAAGTAAATAGATACATGTAATTTGAAGGAAAAACAAAGTAGTGGTAACTCTCATGATTCATTATTTTAGCTTGATTTTTAATATACATGAACAAATTAAGCTGACTTTTAGTATACATTAAAGTAAACGAATACACAATTGATACAGGCATTTTTATGCATATCTTTATACTGAATGTTTAAGTTTCACATTTTCAAAGCAGTTACAACCATTATTACTTTTAAAATAAATTTAACTAATAGTTATTAAATTTTCATTTATTAAATATTGTTCAATTAATATATTAACAGAATATATGACGAGGAGATGAAATAGAATTTAAAATATTTGATATTTACAATTCACGTATAAAAAATTTAAGTATTGCTATACTATTTAATTTTTAATCTTTTGTAAGGCGTAGGTATCAGAAGAATGTTTGCTATAATTATAAGTACAACCCGTGCACTGCTTGTCCTTGGTATTTAAATGAAAAATAATGTAAATTAATTTAACGAGAAACATTTAGAATAAATTACACAATAAAGGGTGTCCCATAAATAGTAGTACGAACTTAAAGGGGAGATAAAATATATCAAAGGATTAAGAATCACGTAACAGTGTATGATCGAACACGTTTATTAACTGTTTTTATTTTGGTTAGTTCAAATGAGTTTATTTATCGAAAATTTTACCATTCGAAATGAAAATGATTTATAATTTTCAGATTTAATTCCATATATTTTTTTTTCTCCAAAAAAAAAAAAATAAATAAATAAATTTTAGAAAACCATACTAGGAAATACCACTAATATTCCACCACCTCTTTTTTTTAAGTGATTATTAACTGGTGATTGAAAAGAAATGTTTTCGTCCGTGCATTGCTGTATATTAGGGTTGTGGCCAAAAAAAAAAAAAAACCTTCTGCACGGCCTTTGAATACAAATTAAGATATAGTAACAGCTCTAGGACTCGAAAAATTTCAGGATTCCTTTTCACAAGTTGCTCTAATCACTGTAGTAAACTAAAAATAAACGATCCCTGAATTAATTATTTTTTATTATAGCCATTACCTAAATGGAACTTTGAAATTGAGCATAATGAACGCTTATACAAAATATTAACTTCAATTAAAGTTTCTACATAAACATGTGCATAGATTAATAGTATATTTTACAGTACTTCTGCACTGAAACCAATATCACACATTTAGTGCATTTATAATAAATGATAAATGACATTTTCAACTGAAAGAATTAAACAGATAAGAATGTCTAACTAGTATTACAACGAACGCTTATTTACTAGAATAATAAACTACCGAAGTTAAACGATTTCAGATTAAAATAATTTATTATATGAATATTAATTCATAAAACATGGTTTATATCCTATAAATTTGTAGAATTTCTAAATAAGTTATACAGGTGTACACTTACCGTTACATTCAGAACTGAAAGTTCGAATTCTTTGTTGATTTATTTCCATAAATAAAGGCGCAGTCTTCAAAAAATCATTACCTACATCTAAATCATCTTGTCATTAAATCACTATGACAAAACTATAACAAAATTGTTTTTTAATTATAAAATAAAATAACGTTTATAATACCAAATCGCATACAATCGAACAGCGCAAATGTAAACATTAGGCCTCAATGATTCACCCATTTTTTTCCGGTGGCAACGAATAAGCAGGCCCGGTTGCTAATAACGACGGCCCCGCACACACACACACACAGACAGACAGACGCGCACAGATTTTAATAGTATAGAAGATCTTTGCTGATTTGAGCTTTCACGGAGGACTGTGAAGCGAAATTCAGGATTTTGTTACGCTTAATCGGTTTTTCGAACCTTCCGGAATAACGTTGAAAATTTTACTTCTAAAATCCAGGCAACCATGGATTCAACCAACTTTTTGATAAGGCGACCTAATACGGGTGGATTGGGAACAAAATAACATTTCGTTTGATGCATAATTAGATGAAATAACAGATGACGGGCATATTAACAATTACTCCAGGTAACTCCATAGTTGGGCAGAGGGGAAAGTAGGCAACCTTTATTTTTTCAATTCGTTTTGGTATATTCTCTCAGCTAATGCTTGATTTTCATAAATAACAGATGGGCGAAGTTGATCGAAAAAATTTCATTAAAAAGTTTATTATTTAACATCATCACTACGCAATTTAACTGGCAACCAACTTGCGATGTATCAATGTGTATTATCTAGCAAATATTCTTTAACATCATTAAATAACAGATTAGGCTATATATTTCTTATACCGGATCCCGTACCAGGGGCGTAGCCAGGGGGGGGGATATCGGGATATACCCCCCCCCCCCAAAATTTTTGGATTAGTGATGAAATTCCGTCTATTTATACACATATAAGTTCATATCCCCCCCCCCGAAAAATTTTCCAGGCGCATATCCACTCCCTCCCGAAAAATTTTCCTGGCTACGCGCCTGTCCCGTACTATAAGTGGGGTAGAGGAAAGATCTATCCCACTGCAAATATATGTCCCAATATAAACATTAGGAAAATCAATACTGAGATATTCGGGAGCATGTTACTTGAAAAATACGGAATGAAATTAACGATTGAAAATTCATTAATATAATTATTATTGGACTACGGGATTTCACTTTGAATCTTAAAATCATAAATAATCTATTTTGTGCTGTTATAACATGCTTCTTTGTATGGTGGGGTATGAAAGTTACTTTGTAGGGTATAAGAAAGTTTTCGTAAGAGGGGGGGCCCCCCGAATGAAGCTTTTGCACTGGGACCCCAATCTCTGCAAATCGGTCCCTGCTCGTTATCATATTCCAGTAGTGTGTAAAGTACGACGTCACATAAAGAAGTACAGTATTTTTCTCCCCCCCTCCAAAAAAGCTAACCGTAGCGATATTTTGAGTTTTAATGTTTTACAGAATTATATGCTAGCTGTTCAGACCTATGGCTATTTACATTTCAATTTTTTACGTTGAAAGTTCTAACACAAGCTATTTTTATGTAATATTTATAAATCATGTTCTTCCTGTAAATTTCTATTTTTTTATGACTTTCAGGATGTTCATTCATTCAGTTCTTCAATTAATATGAGATAAAAAATAAAATTTTAAAAATACACTATTGTAATATTTAGGATTTCAGATTCTTCCTAACAAGGAGAGGCTCAGGCGTTGGGGGTCACATATTTTGATGAAATGTTGATGGGACTTAGAGGACCCCTAGAGAAGTAAAATGCCAAAGAATTCACCGCCAAGTCTAAACAATTTTCGAGAAAATAGCAATTAAAAATTCCCTACTTAGTTATATATTTATAATTCAAATGTATGGCAGTGCAAATCATAGCGCCGTGGATCCGTCTCCCGCTGTGAACCCAGAAGACGCCCTTTCACTTTTTTTTTTCTTTAAATAAGCATAAATAAACTTAAAAATAATCTTTGATAGGAAATTAATGTGAGTGAATGTGAAAAGGCTACTTTAAAATCGCAGAAGTCATTTGTATGAATTATTAATTTCATTTGCAAAAAATAATAAAATCATACTTGCAAATAAATTGATTTTGTTTTGCTAATTAGAGATTTATCTAATAATGTACTTGATACAGGATAAATCATGAAAACATACTAAATTATTATATGGATATATTATGCAAGATTTTTAAATAGTACAGAAGGAATATTTCTCTTCGGAAAGAGAAAAACTCCAAATCCTTCTATCCACAGTTTGTTTACAAGCGATGTTTTAAAGAATTAATTTAGAACAAAGCATTAGTAGCAAGCATCCTCAAATTTTTGCTCCAAATGAATTGCTTATTTTTAAACTCTATCAAAATTGTTCTAGAAAATGTTTTGCGAAATGTAATTAATAATTTATGAAAGTAGTTCCGAAAATTTTCAGGAATGTTTTTTTAAATTCTAGTTTAAATAAGATAGTTTTTTCACATTCAATCACATTAATTTTCTATCAAAAATGATTTTTAAATTTATTTATGCATATTTAAAGAAAAGCAGTGAAAGGGTGCCTCCTGGGATCGAACCCGGTACCTCAGGGTTTATGGAGCGAGACGGAACCACGGCGATATAATTGACGCTGACGAGATTCGAATTATAGGTATTAAAATGAGTACTAAATTTTTAATTGCTATTTTCTCGAAAGTTTTTGAGAGTTGGCGGCTAATTCCTTTTCATTTCATTTCTCTAGGGGTCCTCTAAATCACATCAACATTTCATCAAAATCCGTGACCCCCAACATTTGAGCCTGTCTTTGTAAGTGAAATGTAATAAATAATCCAAAATTAAAGGAATTTTGGGTCAAGTTTAAAAGATATTCATTAACATTACAGTAGTCATTTTTTAGCGGCTTTTCACTCCTGCTTTGAGTTTTTTACAAATCATGAATTCAAGCATCATGTAAAAAGATTACTGAACTTTTAACTTTCATAACTTGTGTTCTGTTTAATATATAGCTTCTATAGCTTTTAATTTAATATACATGAAATATGCATTAATACGGTCACAACAGAGCAATTATAACATCATATGGAATGTTCAATTTATATATTTAAATCCTCCATGATTCAGAAGAAAAATAGTTAATTTATTCTTATCTCATGAAAACTATCAAACTGTGTAATCTCGAGGAGCTATTTAAAATTGCTCAAATTCCGAATATGACCAAAAATTGTGGAGCAGAGTTTATCAATCTGGCGAAATTTGTAATCTGTGACGTCACGTTTTTGACTACCGTAAAAGAAATCTTGGTTTGTTGAGTTAGTTCATCTATTTATTTCACACAAAATAATATTGAAACTTACAAAGACGTTGATTTTTTTTTTCTTTAGATACAACCGTTATGGAAAAGCGTAATCCTACGTTAAAAGTGCAACACAAAAATTTACTGTTTACAATAATTGAGAAATGAAAAAATGTGGTGTTACGGCAATTATCTGCGCGAGTGATCTAGGCCGACGGAGGATTGCCCTCCGTGGGGACTTTCTAAGGGATCCTAACGCGTATTTACAGAAAATCATGGAAAACTCCAACAGTTAGGTCGGCGGACGCCACCTGGTTTTGAACCAGGTACCTTCTGTCGTCCAGTTAAGAGCGCAAACGAGTTCAGCCAGTGGTCGGGCTACAATAGTAGAGAACAGTTTACCGTAGTGAAACCATATCTTCTTTTTGGAAGTCAATTAGAACAAAAAAGAACCACAATTTCGTTTTCTTCCCCGGAAAAAGGGGGTGGGATCGAGGTTACTGTGCTTAAGGATAACGAAGAATACCAGTTACAGGCTAAAGACGTCTTCAGAAGAAAAGGAAATGTCTAACAGGGTGCCTAAAAGTATATGAGGTTCGCCAAAAAGTTCATTCGTATTTTATTTTCTTTTATTTATTTATTTTTAAGCCTAGTGTAAATGGTTTTCTACTCTTCTACTTAGTGTAAATGGTTTTCTACTCTCTACTCATACTGAGTATCTCGCATACTCTTAGGTATATTGAGTATTTCGCACATAGTATATTGTATTTGATTGTTTACAATTATTCTTTGGATTTGATCCCTTCAATTACCAAACGCAAACCACTTCTGGCGAGTTCTAGCAGGCACACCTTCTCCAAACCCGACAAATTTTAAATAAACTTAGTCTCATTTGGCACTTTCAAGTTGGCGTTCAATTACTTTCAAATAGTTTTTTCCCAAAAATAGTCTGTTTGCTTTAATTTCACACAAAAAAAAAGAAGAAAAGAACTTTCTGGAAAATCCATCTGTGCAAATTAACGTAACGTTTGATACACCGCATAACATAAACTGATGTTAATCTCCAAACAAGTTAGCTTGAAGCTACAGTTGCGATTATAGTTCTTTCCTATTAATTCCGGCAAAAAATTTAAAGATTGCAATTTTAGTCAATTTCTACATAAGTATATTTCACTCACGCAATTAGCAGTTATGTTGTCAAAATTCTATAACTGCATTAAAACCCTTGAGTATTGTTCTAGTTGAGAATTTTTTCTTGAGGTTTCTTGCTGCAATTTCGGAGATGTTCCTATACCCCTGTATATCCGTTTAACATTCAAATTCCAAAAACATTTATCAACGATCACAGAACACAACATAAATACAAGTACCGAAGAAGGGAGGTGAAGTGACAACCATAACGGCAGGGCCTGATTAACACTTTCTGATACTATAGGCCTGCTGTTATTTCGAGGCCCCCCTCCCACCTATTCCTATCCCATTCCCCAAGTATAAATAATAAATATTGTAGTTATGAGGCCCCTAAACTTTTTTTACTATAGGCCCGGGCCTATTCGGTAATCAGGCTCTGGGTAACGAGATTCGAACCCGAGACCTCACCACTCGCAGGTGGGTAGAAGAGATCAGTACACGAACCCACACAGCTATAGGTCCTTATATTTTTCACATAATTATGAAAATTCCCAAGCCGATAACACCCGATTTTTATCACGCTTTTAGAAGTCCTTAAGTATTTATAATAGTATTAAGTTGTTCTTGCCTTCTGTCTCACATAGGTCTTAGTATATTCGAACTTAAAAGTAGAACAAAAACATATGGCTGGTGTAATGATTTTAATCCTTGTTTTATTTGTATGTTGATTTTAATTGAAAATACTGTTTCTAAAATTGAATACAAATTGCATACGCAGATGAGACGAACTTTTTGAAAAGTTAGAATTGTTGCATTGAAATTTGGTGTCTCGAAAGTCACACGAGTTTACTTTTTTATTATTACACGAGACTTTTTTATATTTATTTGTATTGAAAATTTTGGTCATATCATAAAAAATTTCTGTAGTATTGATAAACTTTGAAAAGCGTTCAGTTAATAAATATTGTCGGTAACTGTTAATACTGCTTCGGTATTCCTTCAGTCCAATCAATGCTTAATGAAATTTTCATTTCGTTACCAACAGCTTCAATGAGTTTTTCTCACTGGACTTTCTTGCTTCGTTCAGAATAGTGACTTGCTTTTTCATATAGCCCTTCTCCTTAAGATAGACGATAAAAAGGAATTTTTATTATTCTGAGGATGTAAGCAAAATGTTTTTGACGTATGTTAAGATAAATCTTAGAAAAAAAAAAACCTCTTTTTTGAGGGGGGGGGATGTGATATTAGGAATTTGTAGGGTGGATTCAGATTTTAAAAGCAGCACATGTTTTTCTATATTCTTTAAATAATTATGAAAAATCCCTCCAACATTGAGAATTTTATTACGTTTTTAGAAAATTTGTTTGAATCAATGGCGGTAAAGTTTTGCTTTGGAATTAGTTGAATCCAGTAGCGGATCCAGAAAAAAATTCTGGAGGAGGCATGAAAATATTTTTTTCTCTTTTTTCTTATAGATTCATTTGAATTTACAAAATACGTTCAATTTTAATAATGTAAACTTAGTTTGTCTGGGGGGAGGGGGCACGTGCCCCTGTGCCCCCCCCCTTCTGGTTCCGCCAGTGGTTGAACCGGAATTGTAACAGAGTCAGTATCAGGGATCAGCGTAACTATATAGTAGGATAATATTCTCTATACTGTCATAATAAGATTCAGATTCTCAGGTAAAAGACAACTAAGTGAGCCTGTCCAGAAAAAAAAAAAAAAATTATACTACAGCTATATTCATACAAAATGTACAGAGTGTCCCAAAACACTAACCTAGGCTTTTATTCCTTAAATATGGATCGTGGACATTTCAAATAAATTACAAAGTTGCGTAAAAAAAGCTTTAGAATTTTATGGTATCGATTAAAATTTTCTGAAGATTAAATCTAAATAAATGCAAAATTTAAATGTTTATAAGGGCTTCCAAAAAAATATTCCCTATTAGTAAAATGTCCCTCACACATTAATTAGGTGGTATAATTTCAGCTTTTCATCATAGGGTTACGAATTTTTGAGGTAACCCGCTGTTCTGGGGTTTAAACTAGTTTAAAATTTGCATTCTACGCGTCAAATAATTAAATTTTGCATTTGTTGCATCAAAATCGATTAACTAGAACCGGAGATAGGGAGTTTTGGGTTTCCTCATTAATTAACATAGGGTTTTCTAGAAATCTCGAGAAATATTGGTAGTGCTTCACTAGCCTCACTTTTAAGGGCTTATTTTTGGGGTCAAATTTAACGATATTTCGCCAAAAAGTCGCCAAGCTTGGTGACATTACGGACATTTGGCACAATTTTTCCAATGGGGCCTGTAAAGTTTGTTTTCTTGCATTAACTTCACATAATAGCCTAATGTTACTCTATTACTTTCTATTACGCAATCACAATCGAGTTTGTTTTACTAAATTCTGGAGATAGTTTTCTCTAGAACCTTCTCCGGTATTCGGCGTAAACTATAAAAGCAGCGGATTGCTCCAGTTCAGTCAGTTTGTTTCTGTCTGCCACTGAGAACAGACGTCTGTGAGCGATCATAAAAGTTCTGTTTTGGCCCTTAGAGAAGCAGTAATTTGCTTGTTTTGAAAAGCTGGTTTTTAAGTGCTGTGTGTAAATTCTTCATTACTGAGTCTTGAAGGACTGTTTACGATTTTCTTCGTAAGTTTCAACTGAATTTTTGCTTGTGGAAGTATTTTATTTTGTGTGTGAATTACAGCATCTGTGAAAGCTTCTGTACTGAGCGGACTGTTATAAGCAAGGTACTAGCCGTTAGTGACTGTGAATTTTGTACAGCTGATTGTTCGACGAGGTTCTAGAAGCAATAAAGCTCGTGTTTCATCCGGACAAGTGGATTTTTACTAGAAATACTTTCCTACACATACTAGACTTTAGAACGACGAACCCAGGAAACAAGCATAGTGTTCTGCAACAATAGAAAAGCTCAGAGATATTTTTTTTTAAAGTTGATTAAGGAGCTATACAATACCGATAACAGTAAAAGTATTATGTATTAATGCAATCATTGTTTTCTTTCGTAATTTGTGTACAGAAACCTGAAAGAAAATGAAGAGAAGTTTGGGGCAGGAGCTGGTTTTGATCCCGTGAAATCTGCACGGTAGATTGAGGCGTTTTCCAGCCCAGGTACCTATTTTGTACCTATTTATGTCGAGCAAAAGATACCCTTTTGCCTTCCTTCAGTTTCCGGGATGCTGCGTGCGCGGTGGCAATCTATTTTTCGACGTGATTTTTTCATTCCGAGTGTCATTGAAAAGTGGTTTAAGTTATCAATTTTTTTTCCCAAATAGCGGGCCTTAACAATGCCTTGGAGGCATTGGCCACTACTAAGGCCGGAGTTGTTGGGCACTTTATTATGGGGGCACCTAGTAGGTGGACCAACGTTGTCCCCTAGAGCCGTGGTAGCCCAGTGGTTAAGGCATTGGACTCGTAACCGGAAGGTTGTGGATTCGATACCGGCGTACCACTAAAGACCCCCGTGTACATGCGGTGTACGTGCACGTTAAATCCGTGGTTCCGAAAGTCTTCTCGGCGGTCGCATGCAGTTTCCGAGGGATGCCATTATTCAGAAGTTCCCCCACCTTCTGATGAGGTTCCAAATTGTGGCGGGAAATTCTGGGAAGGACGTATATGTAGCTCTAAGCGACACATTCAGTGACGCGAGCTGTCCTCTCCTGTCAAACAAACAAACAAACATTGCTCCCCCCCCCCCCATGAAGGGACGGACACATTGACATCCACGCCCAGTCGGGGATCGAACCTCGACCGCCGGGAGTTGAACCCGAAACAGTAGTACGGTGCTTTATCCACCATACAAGCTGGTCGGCAGTTATCAAATATTTCTTTTCACATTTCTGAGCTTTTTTTTATGATGAAAGGTTTAAATTTTGCGCGTCATCTAATTAATGTATACACATTTTACACATATAAAAATTTAAATTTTGTAAAAATTTTGTTTAAAATTTAATCTCCAGAAAATTGTAATCGATAGCATAAAAGTCTGTACCTATGTTTGCGTAGTTTTGCAATTTATTGTACATGTCTATGATCAATATTCAAGTAATAAAAGCCTAGGTTAGTGTTTCTGGGCTATACTCTCTATACTGTTAATACTTAATTCTTCATGTACGTAGCTTTTGCATCGATCACCGTTGAAATGCTGACAAGAGAGCTTCGCTATACTGGCACATTCAACGTTTTGTTAATTTGCAACTGATCATAATATTTGTGCAGAATGTGGAAATGTATGATGTACTTAGTAAGTCTTGTTGTTATCTGAGATTTTTACGGCCTCTTCAGATTATGTATAAGGTAATAGTATTATTGCAACAGTTTTAATTTTAAAAGAAAAAATAAAAGTTCCTTGCTATTACACACTTTAACCCTCTACTGCCCATGGCCTCATGTATGCTACCATCCTTTAAACGCTAGCTTTTTTTTACGGTAAAAATATTTCAAATGCAATTTTGAAGCCATAAAACCATTGTACCTTTAATTGATAATAGTAGTAGTTTGGGTGCACAGGTGCCAGCATTAATGAATTTAAAATAATTTAGAAGCAACATGAATAAAGTCTACAAAGAAAACATGTTTCCAATGATAAAATAGGAAACTTGGCTTTTACTATTTTAATAGTATTTAACATGAAAATTATTATTAATAATAATTATTGACACTATATGTAAGGAAATATATACTTTTTTACGAGATACAAAATAATTTTTTTTGAAATAAGTTTAATTTACAATGTTTACAAGAGTTTTAAAATCATAGTACTACCGTTGAAAAAACATTTAAAAAAAACTCTTTTCACCATATTTTATTATATTTATGTTCTTTGACTTAAAAGAATATTTTAAAGAAAAAATAGTTTCTTGCTTGGAATTTCTTGTAGTAGGCATTAGAGTAATGCCGTGCCCAGGAGTGGATCAGGGGTTTCGCCCTCCCTTCCCCCCGAAATTTATAAGTATATATTACTTTATTAACAAAATAATAATGATAAAGTCTTTCTGTGAAAAATTTAGCCTCTTTCACCGTTTGGTTCCCTTTCGAAATTTTTGGACCCTCCCCGAAATTTTTTTCTGATTACGACCGAGCATTAGAGGGTTAAAAAAAGAGTGATTACATTTAAACAGTATATGTAAATTTGTAATTGCATTTCAGATCAATAATAGGTTTTTGCTTTTAAAAACTTGCTAGTAGATAATCAATGCACCTCATTTATTTCTAGCAATTTACACTTATGGACTTTAGTACGCCATGATCACGTCATTAGTGTACTAATATTTTTGCTGTAGTTGACTCGTTATATTTTAATCTTTATAATCACATATAGACAAATTTTAAACATTTCTATATTTTCAAGGACTGGCAGAAAAACTGCCTAAAGAAAACGACTGTAAATATTTTTGTTACTTAAAACTTTATGGAAAAATAAATATATATATGAACAACATTGTCTTATACATTTAATGTCTTTTCATTGTTTTGTTTATTTATTAATTTGTGGGTAGAAACAGTTTTATTTCTCTAAGAAATGTTTGGTGTTACTTAGAGTTGTATCACATTATTTTTTTTTCTTTTCAAATTGATAAATTTTAGACATTCAATGAAGAAAGGGGTTTTATGAAAGGTAATGGGCATGCGGTTAATGGGTTTCAGCGCTACTAAAGGAACACAAATTGAGAACTATTACAGTAAATATTATAGTCAATTAATTCAGCTGTTGCCAATCGCGATACATAAAAAATAAGATAAAATGAATTTTAACAAATACAAGACCTGTTGGCACAGGAATGTTGTAAGTAGTAAGGAATCAAGAGTTCTGCCCATGCGGATCCCATGTTAATTCTGCGGATCCGTTCGGATGCTTTCCCTATGCTGAGCGGGAAGGGGGGGCGTGGTCGGAGCGGATGTTGAGAGAGGAAGTTGACCGGATGTTCGAAGTGTTGATAAGAATTTTTTTCCTTTTTTTTTCCTTTTTTTTTTTCAAATAAGGGGACTTGTAATTTTTTCAGACATTAAGATATTTTTGAAATAAGGGGACTTGTAATTTTTTCAGACTTTAACATATTTTTCAAATAAGGGGACTTGTAATTTTTTCAGACATTAAGATATTTTTCAAATAAGGGGACTTGTAATTTTTTTTCAGACTTTAACATATTTTTCAAATACGGGGACTTGTAATTTTTTCAGACATTAAGATATTTTTCAAATAAGGGACTTGGGAATTTTTCAGATTTGAACGCGCGACCTACAAAAGAATTCATGGGCTAATGATTGTTGGCTTAAACCATTAGGCCGAGAATCCTTCAGGTATAAAATTGTAGGTCTATTGTGTTATACTTTAGTTTTGAAAATGAATTGGGACTTTGATGAATTTTTCGAAGTTTATTTTTTTATTTATTTAGTTTTCTTTACCATTTAGTAATAGAACCAATGCAAATTGAATAAATGTTGCTTAATACATACTTCTAATGTTTAGCTAATTTTTGTATACCGTTTAAGATTATAGCATATATTTAATAAGTAACAGTTTAGTAAAATATTAAAGTAGGGTTTAGGATACCCATACATTTTCTACAAATTTCTTCTACTGTTAGGGAAGTGAGAAAATTATACCATAGAACGATTTTAGTACCTATAGTTTTTACAAAATTTTTACCCAAGTTTTAATTCTAAGTTAAATAATGTTACAACAAATATTTTTTTAATCAAGAGTTAATTTATTTTTATTTTTTAAAACAAGTTTTAATTTTAAGTTAAATAATGTTACAACAAATGTTTTTTAATCAAGAGTTAATTTATTTTTATTTTTTTTAACCAAGTATTCATTTTAAGTTAAATAATTTTACAACAAATATTTTTCTAAATTTATTTTTTAACCAAGTTTTAATTTTAAGTTAATAATTAATTTTACAACAAATACTTTTTTAATCAAATGTTTTTAATTTATCAAGAAAAAATTTTTAATCAAGAGTTTTAAATTTTGTATACCATATTTTTGTTAAGTAGCCGTTTAACATTAAAGTAGGATTTAGGATACCCATATAATTTCTACAAATTTCTTCTACGGTTAGGGAAGTAAGAAAATTATACCATAGAAAGATTTTACAAATAATGATATAGTCTTATTTTCTATTGCGAGAAAATAACTTTAACCATACATCTCAAAAAACTCAAGATTTTGTATACGAAATGTATGAATACTCAAAGTATTTATCTAAACATTTTTTTCTTTAGAGATTACCAACACATTTCTGATAAATTTTAGGGAGCGATTATACTAGTTTATATTTTCTATAGATCAATTAGAGAAAAAATTACATTTTTAGTAATCCTACAAAACTTTTTTACTGTATATCACAAGTAGTATAACTTAATTTTTAGAATTTCAATACGATACGAGTTAGATTGTTTATGTGCAACACTAATTTCAGTTTGACTATGAAAGCATAATTTTATACATGAATCAACCTTTTGAGGGGTCTTTTATTGATGTACTTAACATATTTTATAGAAAGGTGAGCATAACTAGCACATATCTTTTAGAGTGGATAGTACTATTGTTAGAAAGTTGAACTATTGGAAATAAAAATTGAAGATGCGTTTTACCACAATTGCATGCACAGTTTTATACCTCTTGAACATAAAATATCTTTCATCTACTTAGATAAAATGATAGTTTTAATCGCAAAGAGTTATCATTACTTGAACTAAAAAAAATACAAGGTTTTTACTTACGTGAAGGGACATCGTGCTAAATCTTCTAGTCTCCCGGCAAATTTTCTTGGATGATAAAGCTAGGCTAGCAAGTTAGGAAAATAGAGTAATGATTTAAAACACATTATCTCTAAATTCCCCCCCAGCTGCCACTTGAAGAAAGCTCTTTCACCATATAGCCTTCAAACCCAAGTTTTTGTATACAAACTGCTTAAAGTACTTCGGCTGATAATGCTATTAATATTAATTACACTGGATTACCAACTTAAAATTTTGCAAAACACCAAAATACAGAAAAACATATATTAACAACAACAAAAAAATCACACTTAAAATTACAACACATCAAAAGCGCAAACTATAAGAACCGCATAATTATTTTCAATTAAAGCAATTTGAAAAAATTAAGAAGTAAAAGCTAAACAGGCAAATCAAATTAGAATTACGGTATCAACTTATATGTAACTAAAATAATACAAAAAAAAAATGATAAACAACTTACCCTGTACTTGTACACGCGAAATAATAAATAATAATAATAATACTTAAGTAATTCACAAATATATCCACTGCAGAAAGAAACATCCACGTGCATGCAATATTGCAAACTCATTCAGCACATTACTGATAAGAAATTGAGATAACAAGGGTGTTGAAATCCGAGTTAACCGGTACAATAACTGTGGTTCTAGTTTACCGATAAGATAAAACCAGGGAGGCTGTTAGGGGTATGCAATTGGGGACATGTGCTTCATTCTACGTTCAAAAATGGGGACTTATGGATTAAGATGTTTACTACTTAAAAACATGAACTAATTTTTACAAATGCATTGGAACTTTGTATAGGATATCTATTGAACACGTATTAAATACATTATGATTATTCTTCTGATCGACATTATATCCTAAATTAAAATATCAAAGTTAGGCTACAGCGGTTAATATATTTTACATAGTTTAGGAAAATAATGAATCATTAAATTAATTTCTGTGAAACAATTAGCAAAGAGCATTATACTAAAACAAATTATTTTTGCTAAGCTTTGATAAATAACAGTAATAAATTATAGGCATTGCAGATGAAGGAGTATTTATTTATAAAATGGGTATTAAAATTATTGTTTAAAACAATTATTACAATAATAAATTCATAAACTAAAATTTTTATTTAATAAAGTCATAAACTAAAATTATTAATGAAAACTTGCTAATAAATTAAACACATCAAAATTTTTACACTCGATTTTTTATATACTTAAATTTTACATAGACATCCTTTTAATAAATTCATAAACTAAAACATTTTTTACAATAATAAACTAATTTTTTTATTTAATAAAGTCATAAACTAAAATTATTAATGAAAACTTGCTAATAAATTAAACTTATTACTCTAAAAGATAGCTAATCACAACATATATCAGTAAAAATATAAGCAATTATAATACCTGAAAAATACCGGACAACACTCTTGTTACATGCGGGCAAAACATCTGTTTGCTTGGCTAAACAATTCTTAGGTACCCGTTGCAGGAGAACTTACCTACACCCAACCTACAAACTCTACAAATTTAACGGCAACTGGTTATCTCTTATCAGGTATCACAGATCAGATAAGAGATAAGGAAGTGACATGCGCAGAAGATACCTGATAGTGACGTGTGCAAATCTGTGATGATTCAATATCCGGTAGGTTTGTTGGCAGGATGTACTATTTACATTTAGTGGCAACTCTCTGCATTGGGTAAGACAAGTCAGATGATGCAATATCTACAGGGTTGAGAAAGTTTTAAGGTAGAGGGCGCTTGGGTAATCACGTGATTTTTTAAAGAACCAGTATAGAGACATTTTAGTTAGATAAAATGGCCAGGTGTGTGTTGCGAGACTCCCTTTACACTGTGTGCGCCTATACTTAAAACGTGTGTTTTAATTGATTTTTCGCCGAGTTTCAAAAATGTCTTTGCTTGAATCGATCAAAAATAACTTTAACATTGAATACACCCCCGAGTTTTATACTCAAAGTGATGCTGATGTGTTGCTGCAAGAAATAATACAATTGCCTTTAGATGTAAAGCCTTTGCAAAGTATTGAAAAGGAAATTTCCCCCGAGTTTTGTACTGAAAGTGATGTTGATGTGCTACAGCAAAAATTGTTTCAGTTACCCCTGCAAAGTAGTGAAAAGAAAATTTCCTCGACCCGTAAAGTAATTACTTTTGCTTATGAAGGAATCAATTACAGTTTACCTGGAGCAACAGTCACTGTTTACTCTTGGATACCCATTTTGCAAAAAATACGTGAAGATCTACAGAAAGTGACAAATTATGAATTTGATATGGTACAAGTGAACTTTGGCTCTGAAGAACAACCTAAAATTAAAGACGGTAACTACGAAGATTTTAATCTAGACCTATCATCAGGTGTATGCATTCTAAGTTTTGGATCTAAACGAACTTTGGATTTTAAACCAGCGAACTGTGAAACCACTACCATTAAATTAGAACATGGTTCAATGTGTAAGATATATCCCCCAACCAACAAACTTTTAACGCGTGGTATTCCTTCTGAACCTTATGTGACAGACCCGCACATTAACCTAACATTTGCCAAAACGTACATTTATGAGCCTTCCCCGAAAAGGGCAAAGTTGGACGATTGGACGGACGATCTTTACCATAGCTTATATGCTTCTGTAAATCGTACATGGCACTTGGAAAGACTTATCTACGTTTCACTTCACGATGAAAGAACTGACTTGAAGATTCATATTAGACAATTTATTCAGAACGCCCAATTAGACTATATACCAACCGGTGTGGGAGTCGTGATGAACCCTTCCACATGGATCGAATTTATTGTAAAACTATTAGATTTTAATATATGTCATAACAATAGCTCTTTTATTTGTAATAATGAATTATCTGTATTTAATGATGATGGAAAATGCATCTTACAACAAATTTATAAAACCGGAGATTCATTTACGTTAAATCCAATTTCCTTAACAATTTTAAATGATCAAGTATTAAAACTTTGTGAAATGAGAAATGAAATATTGGAATGCATTTTAAAAACACTATATACGACGACCTTGCTTCATTTAATTTTAAAATTAAAGCCGCAAAAATGTAACTGCGAACCCCATTGTAATTACGATGAGGCGAAACAACAATTAATGGATATAGTACATCAGGAAATTTTTAAAAACATAGGCCGGGTTCAGGATCATTCTTCGCAAAGGATACATGCCTGTTCGAATAGAACACATATTGATGAGCGAGAGGGTCTTATAAGTAGTAAAGCATGGTTTACGGTTGACATGCCGTATATTGCAAGAGAGATATGCGAGAAAAGATGCACTTGTCATTATGACGGAGAATTTTTTCAAACATTTTCATTGAAGACTATATGAAGTATCTTCAAAATGAGCTATTTAATACATTTTTAAAACCGTTTTCAGATTTTGCTAATTCCAAGGATGACAAAACATGTGTAATTATGTGATGTTTTTGGTGTATAACTAGTATTGCAATTGTAAAAAAATATATTAAAACCATTGTGATTATGTAGAAAAGTTATGCTTGCTTCTACAACAGTAAGATTTGGCTGACTTATGCATGCTTAGTTATAGAATACTCATTGAAAAGTTATTATTTTCTTAATTGTGTAAATAGTTTGTGTAACTTAAAATATATTTTTGTAAATAAAACAGTTTATATATGCAAAACTTTTCTGTGTTTTCTTCATGTGTGTGTTTGTTGATTAAATGCAAAATAAATACTTCTGAAATAAAAAGTGGTAAAGTTAACATACTTGGTCAAGATTTAAGGTTCTCCATTTGTGTTTTATACTTATCTTTATACACTACAAGGTAAAAAGTTACAAATTTAACAAAATTTATTAAAGCATGTACTATGGAAACATTAATCTACTACATAGAAATGAAATGTTCTGATTAAGTATGATCTGATTAAGTGTGTTGATTAAACTTAAGTGTGATAAGTAAATTGTGTTACATGAGAATTTACAAAGTACTAATTTTTTTTATAAAATGAACTTAGCTAAAAAAGTCAGTTTCCATAATTTTATAACTTAATCGATTTTTCAGGTTTTTCAAAAATAAAGTTAAGTGAGATAAAGAAACTTAGTATTTTTAAATAAAGATTTTTTAGGTGTTCTTTAATGTAAAGATCTTACCACATTTTACTTGAAGTAACAGAATATTTTAAATCAGACACTATGTTTTTAAAACATCAGAGTATTAACTTAGCATATTTTTATAATTTTTATTAAGTAATGGGCTTGAATATTTTTATGAGAAATATCAACCAAGTGCACATGTTACACATTTTACTGTTTGAGATGGTTATACTTACAAATTTTAAATAAATATGCTCTTACTTTTATACATATTACTTCTTCAAACTAAGTGATTTGTATACGTTTATGAGTTCTCATAAGTTATGAAATTATTTCTAGAAAGGAACTTAGCTATTAGAACGTTGTAAATTTCGTAGAAGTAGTATGCTTAACATGTTTTTGATAAAATGGATTTAAATTTGGTACAGAAATAATCAGTTATTTTAGCATAGATGTATAAACTTATCTTTATGTAAACCTTAACTAATTAAAAGTAATATAATTTTTGTCTGTACAAAGTGGGGGACTTAGACTATTTTTCAGAATTATCAAGTAAAGCATTTTACAAAATACTTAGTAAACTGCATTAATAGATTGTAAGTTGTAATTTTTTTTCTTTTAGAAGTTTTGCGCATTGGTATATTTTATGTTCTGATAAGTCGTTGAATATGTTCTTGAAATAAACTAACAGATCTGCACTTTGAAAATTTTATAGAAATGACGAACTTTGGTATTTTTCGAATGTTACGAACTTGATACATTTTTTCTGAAGTGCTAGATATGTGAAATTGTCTTTTTAGAAACATTGAATTATTCAACTTAGTGTATTTCAGTTACTCTTTCAAGATAACGGACTTAGAATTTTTTACAAATAGCAAGCTAGTAACTTGCTAAACATGCTTCTTGCAAATATTTTTAAATACCGTTCTTAAAAATCACAGTGTCTACTTAATTTATTATACTTTAATTTGTTTATTTCTTTTTAGTAGTTACAACTTTGATAATTTTTAAGAACGGTACTTAAAAATATTTGCAAGAAGCATGTTTAGCAAGTTACTAGCTATTTATTTAAAATTTGTAAGTATAACCATCTCAATCAGTAAAATGTGTAACATGTGCACTTAATTGATATTTCTCATAAAAATATTCAAGCCCATTACTTAATAAAAATTATAAAAATATGCTAAGTTAATACTCTGATGTTTTAAAAACATAGTGTCTGATTTAAAATATTCTGTTACTTCAAGTAAAATGTGGTAAGATCTTTACATTAAAGAACACCTAAAAAATCTTTATTTAAAAATACTAAGTTTCTTTATCTCACTTAACTTTATTTTTGAAAAACCTGAAAAATCGATTAAGTTATAAAATTATGGAAACTGACTTTTTTAGCTAAGTTCATTTTATAAAAAAAATTAGTACTTTGTAAATTCTCATGTAACACAATTTACTTATCACACTTAAGTTTAATCAACACACTTAATCAGATCATACTTAATCAGAACATTTCATTTCTATGTAGTAGATTAATGTTTCCATAGTACATGCTTTAATAAATTTTGTTAAATTTGTAACTTTTTACCTTGTAGTGTATAAAGATAAGTATAAAACACAAATGGAGAACCTTAAATCTTGACCAAGTATGTTAACTTTACCACTTTTTATTTCAGAAGTATTTATTTTGCATTTAATCAACAAACACACACATGAAGAAAACACAGAAAAGTTTTGCATATATAAACTGTTTTATTTACAAAAATATATTTTAAGTTACACAAACTATTTACACAATTAAGAAAATAATAACTTTTCAATGAGTATTCTATAACTAAGCATGCATAAGTCAGCCAAATCTTACTGTTGTAGAAGCAAGCATAACTTTTCTACATAATCACAATGGTTTTAATATATTTTTTTACAATTGCAATACTAGTTATACACCAAAAACATCACATAATTACACATGTTTTGTCATCCTTGGAATTAGCAAAATCTGAAAACGGTTTTAAAAATGTATTAAATAGCTCATTTTGAAGATACTTCATATAGTCTTCAATGAAAATGTTTGAAAAAATTCTCCGTCATAATGACAAGTGCATCTTTTCTCGCATATCTCTCTTGCAATATACGGCATGTCAACCGTAAACCATGCTTTACTACTTATAAGACCCTCTCGCTCATCAATATGTGTTCTATTCGAACAGGCATGTATCCTTTGCGAAGAATGATCCTGAACCCGGCCTATGTTTTTAAAAATTTCCTGATGTACTATATCCATTAATTGTTGTTTCGCCTCATCGTAATTACAATGGGGTTCGCAGTTACATTTTTGCGGCTTTAATTTTAAAATTAAATGACGCAGGGTCGTCGTATATAGTGTTTTTAAAATGCATTCCAATGTTTCATTTCTCATTTCACAAAGTTTTAATACTTGATCATTTAAAAGTGTTAAGGAAATTGGATTTAACGTATATGAATCTCCGGTTTTATAAATTTGTTGTAAGATGCATTTTCCATCATCATTAAATACACATAATTGATTATTACAAATAAAGGAGCTATTGTTATGACATATATTAAAATCTAATAGTTTTACAATAAATTCGATCCATGGGGAAGGGTTCATCACGACTCCCACACCGGTTGGTATATAGTCTAATTGGGTGTTCTGAATAAATTGTCTAATATGAATTTTCAAGTCAGTTCTTTCATCGTGATGTGAAACGTAGATAAGTCTTTCCAAGTGCCATGTACTATTTACAGAAGCATATAAGCTATGGTAAAGATCGTCCGTCCAATCGTCCAACTTTGCCCTTTTCGGGGAAGGCTCATAAATGTACGTTTTGGCAAATGTTAGGTTAATGTGCGGGTCTGTCACATAAGGTTCAGAAGGAATACCACGCGTTAAAAGTTTGTTGGTTGGGGGATATATCTTACACATTGAACCATGTTCTAATTTAATGGTAGTGGTTTCACAATTCGCTGGTTTAAAATCCAAAGTTCGTTTAGATCCAAAACTTAGAATGCATACACCTGATGATAGGTCTAGATTAAAATCTTCGTAGTTACCGTCTTCAATTTTAGGTTGTTCTTCAGAGCCAATGTTCACTTGTACCATATCAAATTCATAATTTGTCACTTTCTGTAGATCTTCACGTATTTTTTGCAAAATGGGTATCCAAGAGTAAACAGTGACGGTTGCTCCAGGTAAACTGTAATTGATTCCTTCATCAGCAAAA